>WTSP01006531.1:15359-26492 GCA_025331215.1 Actenoides lindsayi | reverse complement strand
GATGGGGCAGCCACCACCTCTCTGGGCAGCCTGGCACAGGCTCTCACCACCCTCAGCATCAACAATCTCTCCCTTCTCTCCAGTCTAAATCTCCCCTCTTTTAGTTTCAAACCATCACCCCTGGGCCTGTTGCAACAGACCCTCCTAAAAACTCTGACTCCATCTTTCTTATCGGTTCCCTTTAAGTACTGGAAGGCACCCAGAAGGTCTCCTCAGAGCCTTCTCTTCTCCAGGATGAACCCCCCCAACTTGTGGCAGTCTGTACACACCAACATCAGAGCAACACATCTCCAATACATCTGTTTTCTTCTTAAGGATACCAGGCTGGTGCACCCCAACACCGAATCTCACGCTCTTAAGCTGCAGCCAAACTGTGCAGCCAAAGCATGCTCACAAATCTGCCTGCCCAGGAAAGCAACTACTTCTTGCCACAGAGGCACTGGAAAGGGGCAATGGGAGTGCAGGAGAGAGCTGCCCTTTGTCTACAGGAGTGACTTCAAAGCAGCAGGAGGGAGACAATGCTAATGGCATTTGGGCACATCCTTCAGAAGTCACACCCACAACTCAGCTCAGGACGGTGCCATTTAACTTGACCACGTTGTCACGTGCAAACACGAGAGAACTGTGTGACCCAGACGAGGCTCCTATGTCCTCCTAACTGCCTGGGTGTTAGGACATAAAAATCCATTGGAGTTTTGGATTCCAATGGCGTCATGCCTGAAGATAACACGCTAAAGTGACCCACGGGCAGACCCCACTGGAGCTACTGGGAGGACTGTCTCCTCACACAATGCTTTTTTTAATGTTTCCTTCCACGATCCCTGAGCCTTTTTTTTTTAAGAAAAAAAACCAAACCAAACCAAACCAAACCTAAAAAGGCATCCAAATTACCATCTCAAACCACAGCCAGGCTTCTGAGGGCATTACGTGGGAACAGCCTCGAGCCAAAAGAACCACACGTACCAGAACCAATGCAAGATTTTCTACCCCCTATAGCACACATCTAACTTCTGATGCAAGCCAGAGCTTCCTATGGGAGATAAATCAAGGGCCTGAGGAGCAGCTGTTGTATTCATGGAAGAATAAGGGAGTACAAACCAGCTCCTTGGTCAAAGGGGTTCTGTCCACACTGATCGAAGATCAAACTCAAAAAGCATCCGCGAACAAAGAAATTCAATTTCATTTTGTATTCAGTTGCACTGGCAAAGCAAAACTGGGAAGGCGGTTTGGTTTGTTGTTTTTTTCTTTTTGGTAAAGACCACTTTCCAGTTTTGATGAGCTCCTGAAAGGGAGACAGAGGCTTCTGCATGTGCTTGTCTGTCCCCCCCACCCCAGACACACACGCGGCCTGCAGGCTTAACCTCCTGTCTCCTGAGTAGCTAATATGACTTGGCCGGTTACTGTTCAGATAGCTAGTGAGCAAAAGCAGCCAAGCTGAATCACACTCACCCAGAAAACAAAGGCTACCAGTCTGTGATGCTAAGGCAGCAGGGCTCAGCAACGTGGCAGCAGCACGGCAGTGACGGGGCTTTGCTGTGCCACGGGCTGCCCCCAACCTGCGGTTCTCCTTCCTGCGACGTGGAGTCCATACCCACAGCAAGGAATGTGGCAATCCCTCCATGGTTTAGTTTTGCATAGCTGAAAGGAAGCAGCCCAAGCTATTGAGCTATAAACAGGAAGACACCCTGACTGCACCTTTGACTTTCGCTGCGTAGGTCAAATATCGCAGCGGCTGCGATAGCTCTCGACGTGCCAGCGTCGAGGGGAAAAAAACAACAAAAAAAAAAGAGAAAAATCCGAAACCAAAGCAGCAGGTTCCAGAGTTCTCAAGGAGAGTCACAACCTGTCCGCAATACAGCCAGCGGGTTTGCTCCTCAGGCAGGTTAAGCAAGTTTCACTACACCAAATCAAGGGTGGAGAGGAGCAAGATTACTAGAGCTACAGCCCAAGATAAGCAGGAAGATAAGGCCGAGCAGTACAAAGGATAGACCCAATCTGCATCTCTCTCTTTTACTCTGCAACATGGATGTCATTCTGCCTGGAGAAAACATTCATCACCCAGCTTGGGTTGAACTGCAGCAGATGTCAAGTCACATCAACAACCTTTCTTTTCAAGTTAAAACGCTCCCTTCACCAAGGCTGCTTCTACTTAAAAAAGCTTCCTAACTATAATTAAGGGGGGGGGGGCAATATTTCTGTTGCCTTATCCTCCATTAGAAGAGTTTGCCTTGATTAGATCTTACATGTGGGGCTGAAAATGCTCGACCTCACTGCGTAGCCTGCCAAGATACAGGGAGAACAGGAACAAAGCCGTGCTTAGAAGTTATTTTCCCATTGTGACTATAACAACATATTTTGGCCTGACAACACTGGCATACTTTGAATACAAAAGCCAGGCTCGTAAGTCAGCCTGGCTTTCAGCATCTTACAACGATGAAGGAAAATGATACGACATTCATCGGTTCCAAAAAAAATAAAGATAAACACTCAACACTTGAAGTGAGAATGTAGTGCGAAAAAAAAAAAAAAAGCAAAGCAAAATAAGGACAGGGACAGAAACGCTCCGATTCAGCGGATGAAGGTTATAGCAACATGTGCCAGCAGCTCTCAAGTGACCCCTACAGCAGCAGAAGAGTGTGGATGACACTTTGTCTTCTTTTTTTTCTTTTTTTTCCCTAATGTAAATCAATGAGTTGTGGCTCTGAGTCACCCGCCAGAGCACCCCAAGAAGAGCAGAGGAGCTGGGGAAGGTATGGAGCAACCTGCACTTCGTCCGGTGGTTCCCAGTCTCCCCAGGAAGCACACAGACACCCGGACAGCACCGAGGGTGGAACACTAAAATGCAACCACGATACACAGGATGAAAGGAAGGAGATAAAACTTGGGGCTTCAAACCAGGGAGGATTCCCTCGTGCTAAGTGCCAGCAAGCCTTGATGAACCTCTCGGAGGAAGAGGTGGAACCGTATTTAAATTGAGACGAGACAGAGAGCCAGAAGAATTTGCAATGAATAATCCTGCAATGGAAAGAGGAAATGAAGTCTTTCCCAAACAAGGTCTGATCCACCTCTGAACTAAACTCTTAACGTTTAAAGCACTGCTATGCAAAAAATGCAGATAACTTGCCGCGCGCTCCGCTTTCCGCAGCAGAGCTGGACGTGCCAAAGCTCTGCCCAGCATCTCTTCCCTCCCCCTCGCACAAGGAATTCCACAGGTGAGCCAAGAGGACCCCACTGTGCTGGGTCTGTTTGCCACTCACCCCTCTCAACAAAGTCAGGTTTTTCAACCATTTGACTGCCTTTTTCATTCCATCCTCCCCACGAAAAATCACCTTCGGCTTCCCCTCTTCTGCCACAACTTTCCTCTCCCTCCAACGGCCACATGACCAGGATGACTAAGATGATACCACACAAGAATTCCCCCAGATTCTTTCCTTTTTTTTTTTCCCCCTTCCTTTTTCAGCCCCTCACTGTAACGCAAAGCGTGATGTCAGAACAGTGACTACTCCACCAGAACCAGTAGCAAGTGAAAACTTTGCTGCTTTTCATTGAATAGAAGAGTTTTGCAACAATAAACAAACGCAGAACTCAAGTGCCCTACTCCTTTTTTCTCCTTGCTGATGGTGCTGGACCAGTGCCTAAGGGAGGTGACTCATAGCAGGGGGGAAAGGGCACGTGTCCTGCTGAAGTGACATGCAGCTCCTGCTGGTCCCATCCCAGCCCTTCCCGCATCTCCAAAAGGAGCTGCTGTGTTTTCTTAATGCCAAGAGGATTTGCATGTTGATCATATATAAGCTTTCTGGAGGTCTCGAAACAGGGCAACCTACAGCTTCAATGCCAAAAGCAAAACGTGGGCAGGTTTTGACTGGCTGGCTCAAGGCTAGAACGAGGAGGCAAAGCATCCTGAAAGAGGCAACTGCAAGACGCAGCTGCTCCCAGCTCCGGGTCCCACTGAATTCTGAACAAAACCAGGAGCTCCTGCTTTGCATGCAGATAACCTTGATCAGCGCTGCGTTGGCTCCTGAAGAGGAAGCATCATCTCTCAGCCTGTGTGGGAATCCCTCACCTCTTCACTCTGGGGAGAAAAACCACACTGGAGCTGCAACCCCGGGTTTCCACGGCTGCTGGTGTGCTCCACATGCTGAAGAGAACGGGTCTGCCTGGCTCCAAGGCCTGGCCAAAAGGAAGGTGGGGAAGAACAGGGTGTTTCTGCAGCCTCCGAGCAGGGTCCAGGGTTAAGCCTCTCCCTTATAACTATGGCAGCACAAGCTTTGTTGGCTTTCAGTCAGGAGAGGTTGATGCCAGGTAGGTCTGATTAGAAGGAGCAGCATGTCCAGAGGGGGAGCAGCAAGTAATTTCACCGAGGCCTGGTTGGGAAAGTCCCAGCATCTAAATCAAGATTAATTCTTGAGCGCAGGATCCAGCGCATGTATAAACACCCTCCTCCTCCTCCTCCTCCTCCCTCCTGTCTCCACGCCTGTGGAAACGCAGTGGGGAGGCCAATGAATCCGGGCATTATCAGTCCAGAGAGATCATCTGATGGTATCAAGTTCAGGTTCTGGCTTCATATCCCAAATATTATCCTAAGTTTCTCCACTTTACCACTAGATGTACCCTACACTCTACTGAATCGCACACGGCTGCTCCTCACCTCCCTCGTGATCTCCAAGCACTTTGGTATCAGAACCAAGGGGATGATCCTTGTACATCTGATGATTATCTAAAGACAAGGGAGCCACACATCCAGCCCTTCAGAGACTGAGAATAAAACCCAGTGTCTTCCATCCTTCACCTTATTTAAAATATAACTTTTGTTTTCACCAATGTAAAGAGTTACTCAAGTTCATGAAGCTAGTCTAGGAAGGTCTGAGCTGGTCAGAAGCCCTAAGTACGATTTAGCTGACAAAACTGCTTTACCTCTTCCACTTTTTCTTCCCGGAGATCTTCCACTTACATTGTTACCTTCACATAACAGCAAACAATCTCCAAAGAATCAAAAAACCACGTGTTCAATAATTTTCAGTGAAGAAAAGGCATGCCTAGCATTCAGAACATGACCAAACATCTCTGTTTAAAAAAAAAAAAGCCAGGAAGTTTGCTTTGTCTAAGCTTCAACTTTGCACCACCATATCAGAGACCCAACAAGAGTGCAGGATGCACCCAAACCAGGTTGAAATTCGGACCGTGATGGTCTTCAGGCCTCACATCACGCAAAACGGCTCACAGAGTAAGAAGACAGCCTTCAAAATTACACTGACAACGCCTCCTTTCAGAGATTTCTCTGTCATCTTTGTTTCGTTTTGCTTAACAAATGTTACTCCAGCCCAAATTGTCCAGAAATGCAGGAAAACACAGGGAATTCCTCTTCAGAGCTTCTGCCATTTGACACGCTTGGGAAGTAAATCCTAAACAAGCAGAAAGTGAAGCAGCAGCATTTTTAGGAGCAATCACTGAAGATACTGCTGCTAACCCTCTCCTTAAGAGTCTTCTGGATATGACAGGAACTGAAGTCAGACATGCAGCAACATTACTGCCCTCTGTTAAATAGTTCAGTCAGTTGTTTGTTTGCTAAAACATGTAGAGAATCTGTATTGACAACGTATTTCCAGTGCTAATTAGCAACATCACCCACTTAAGAGGCAACGGGCACAAACTTGAACCCAAGAGGTCCCATCTGAACAGGAGGAGAAAGTTCTTTGGTGTGAGGGTGTGGGAGCCTGTGCCAGGCTGCCCAGAGAGGCTGTGGAGTCTCCTCCTCTGGAGAGATTCCAAATGCGCTTAGATGTGGAGATCCTGGGCCCCCTGCTCTGGGTGCTCCTGCTGGAGCAGGGGGGTGGCACCACATGACCCCCAGAGGTCCCTTCCAACCCCTACTATTCTGTGATTCTGTGTGTGAACAAACTTGCTCTCCAAGGACATTAGGAACAGCATTGCAAGAAAGCTACAGCTTAGTACTCAGTTCTGGACTACCTTCGTTAATTAAAGAGAAGATGGTGTAGACAAAGTTCTCAGAACATGCTTCATTTTGCTGCGGTAGCAAATAGAGCAGAGCCTCACTTTTACCTGTCCAGTAACTCACTGTCCTTGATCAAAGCTTACACACATTGCCTATCGCCTTCAGAGCGGTGAAGGCTTAGAATTTAAATTGTAAACCTCAATATTTAAATAGAGCTGCATATGTGATCTTTGTCACCTCATTTTCATGAATGGAAAAGAATATTCTGACACCAAAATTACATACTTAATTCTGCCTCACCTTCTTCACTGACCTCCATCCCACACTGCCTTGGGTTTATTTCCTCATCCATCAACGGGTCAAAGTAATTTCTGCTGTATTCATTTCCTGTGGAAAGCACATGAAGTAAGGGTCAGCGATTATTAGAAGCACATGAACCAAAATGTTAATTTTGAAATCGACACCAGCAAGCAAAGGGGCATTTTTTGCTACTTTATAAGCTTAATTTTTTTAACAAGTCCTCTAAGCCTACTAGTACTGCAATTATCATCTTGTGAAAGGTCAGAAAAGGTAATTCCAGAAACAAGTGCACTTTATGTTACTTTTACTCAGGAACTAATGAGAAAAATTCTCAAATTAAGATGATGGAAAGATAAGAAAAATTAAAAAATAAAATCTGGCATCCCCAACGCGAGCCAAATTATTCCTGAATCACGGTGCACAAGTGAATTACCCGTGCTGCAGAGGAATTTGTGTTTCACAGCTGACCCCTCTAATTTCAACAGTTTTAAATTTCACCACTGAGGTTTCAACGTCTGGTGCATCTCTAATACTGTATTCAACCAGAGAAGTGTTTAATTACAGAGGAGATACTAGAATACTGCCTCATTAATCTGAACAGCAATTATATTCAGTTGGGCTAGGTAACTAATCCAAGATTTTGATGGAATAAAACCACTCATTTTAGCACTTCCCATATCAACAGATAAGTTTGATCTGCTCTTTAGAAACTAAGCAAGTTTACAAAAACAATCAAAAGAAGAAAAAAAAAGTCTTTATTTTAGACTTATCAAGGAATAATGCAGCATCTAACTGCCTAGAGGAACTCCCAGTAAAAGCCAGAAGAATCTTCTTTATACAAGAGGGAAGGAAGGGCTTTTTCCTCAGAAGACATCCTTCCTTCAGCAGAAGTGCTGCACTCAATTAAAACCATCCTCACGTTCATTGGGTTTGCAAACGCAGTCAATTAGTACTAAACAGCAAAGCAGTACAATAATCAAGGCCATCAGAAATTTTAAACTTGCTTGAATGGACCCAGATCCGTATCCCAGAAAATACACACGAGCTGAACATAGGAAGACATTCATTCATCCAAGATACACAACAGTAGTCTACGGTGTATGTGGTTTAGGATCAAAAATAATCCAAGCAGCAGCTCCTTTTCAGAGGCTAAATGAAACTTTGATATGAAACTAGGTTTAATTTATATTTCTGGACGGGCACATTCTGACTGTCAGTCTCTGTTCCTTCAATGTAGTAAGTACAAGAACTGAAAATTTGCTTTACCTTGAGGTCTCAATAAAGAAAAAATAAATGAGTTTCATTTTTGTTACTTTATCTGTCAACAACTACTAGGCTGGTATGAATCTTGGCAGCATGTAATCAAAGTCTTATGTACTGCAATAACAGAGCCATTCTACCTTATTCACTGTAATTGTTTTTCTCTAGCACAAAGCACCGTGATGTTATACGAACACCCCTTCACATGTTGGCAAAATAATTCACCCATGTGCTAAAAAAAGAAAATGATGATGCATTTCTTTATTCATTTGCTTCCTAGCAGTAAATGTAAATTGCTGGGAAGCATGTTGCAACCATACAGGCAATAGGCAGCTGGCACATAAGCTTTTCGCAGTCTTAATATCACAACCGCTTTTATTGAGTTTTAATACCCAGGGTTTTTATCCTGTGGGTCTGGTGTGAAACTCTGAGCAGCAGTCTTTTGGGCAGCTCTTCTGGACAGCATAATTGGCATTTAGGAGGAAGTGTCATGTTATATTTGAGTCTGTAAGGCATGGAAACCATTACTCAAAAAAGAGATACACTGACAAATAGCATTAAACAGCTTGCTCGTTAAAGAAAAGCAAAGCAAAACAAAACAAAGCAAAACCACCTCAACACTTCTTTGAGGAGTATGAGATATTTTGTCCAGGGCTTTGGCTCTGTCAGAACCACACAGAGCTGGAGACAGAAAGTTGTGCAGAAGTTGAAAAAAAAAAAAAAGAACCGGGTTTAATTTCTCCAGAGCAACGTAGAAGACTTTAAAACCTACATGAGCAGAATGAGTGGTAAATGCCAGGATCACCTCCTTAGGGTGACTTTACAGATAACAGGCTATTTTAAACTGCAGGACTCCACAGAAGACTTTCAGTGAGGCTTTCTGAAGAGTCAAAGCCACCGCAAACCTTCGATCACTGCTCTTGGTGGGGTTTGGTGGGTTTTTTGGTCTTTCCCCCACCCCTCTCAGATCAACACATGCCTTAAAACTGGTGTGACCAGGAGGTCTGCACAGGTCCTCAGATTTGTTGGGGGCAGGGGGAGTTGCTGGAGTTTTAAAATATAAAATTATCAATTTTAGTCAACATAACACACTGCCCAAGGCATTGCGCTAATAACATTTTGTGAGCACGTGAACAGATTACTAATCATTTCACATTTGCTTTTGGAAATATTTGAAAGTGTCTAACATGTAAATTAACAGTCCACGGAGGAATTCACATCACCCTGCTTGGTGGTATAAACACAGTAAAGTAAATGTTAATACAGAGCTCGCTCGCAGGTATTTTGAACGGCAGCGTACAACTTGGTGCCTTCAGACAGCAAGTTACTTTCAACGCCTCCTACAAAGACTTGGCCAACGTGAGAAACTTAGGTCTTTGATCCAGAGGTCTCCTCAAACCCCTTCACTCAATCTGAAACTATTCGCCTCTTATTTTATGTTATTCCACATGGAAAACACAATGGATAACTCAGGAAATCAGGCTCGAAGTGCAAACCCACAGCTTGTCTAGAAATTCAAATAAAAATGGAAAGAAGGGTGTTGGCACAACAGTGACCAGGTGGGAATTTATACAGTTTTAATTAAAGCAAGAGGAGTTGCTAATAAAATTAGCATAATCCTTGGATGCAGCCCATGGGACTGCACACGTATTACTAGGACTGGATGAAACTCTAAGATGGCTTTTAAGCTAAGATGTCTGTAGTCAATTATACAGTCTATGCCCTGAGAATACCACAGAAATGACATTTCCACAACGTCTTCTACACCACGAAGAGATCAGGTAGCCTGTATCAATATCACTTCAAGGGTACAGCATGGAATTTGGATGACGGGCAACTATTCCATCGACATTGTACTATTGATCTGGGATTTCAGTTTAATGAAAGAATAGACAAATCTCGGTTGGATTTTTTAAGTGCCTCCTGACTAATGTAAAAATGAAGGAATTATTAATAGCCAGGTGACTGATCACTAAAAGCTTCAACCAGCATTTACTGGTGATTGTTTGCAGAGTGATGCTGGGCCTTAGAAGGGATAAAAAGCAAAACATTTTGGTATGAGCCAGCCTTCACTGGAAGACAGAATGCAAGTTATGGTCTGAGCAAACTTGCCTTATTAAGTAACAACTCTCCCTTCTCAGGCAGCAGTGTGGTCAATGTGTGTCTCTACCAATGACTTGGTAGAACATTACTGGGCATCAGTAAAGCAACTCATAAAAGCCTTTCACATAAGATGGAGGCATCTTGGAAAGATGGAATTCCAGTCTGAGACAGCATTTTGACCCAGAGCACTTTTTGAGACATAGCAATGCAGCTGGGGATGGAAGAGAGTAGTCCTCCTTTCCCCACAGCACTGACTCCAGCAGCAGCTCCTGGTAGTGAGCACCATGGTAAACACTCACTATATCTCTATCCAACAGAACTGAACTTATTTCCCTAGGGATACTTCTCATGCTAATTTGCAGCTATGGCCTGTTGGGAAGCTCAAATGTAAAGTTCTGAGCTAGCATGTCCCAGTTTTTTTAGGAGATGAGTATGCAACCACATGAGCCAAAAGCAGCATCCAGAGGTCAGACCTGAACTGCCTCTAAGAGAGGTGCCCACCTTCACTTGGTCAGCAAGAATGAAGGAGAACAAAGGATCCCACCTACTACATTTCCAGCTGCCTCACTTGTTCAGCCTTCCTCAAGACATGGTGGGTCTTGTGACGGGCAGTACCCCTCACCTCACATACTCTCTTCAGTACCTACACTGAAGAAACAGACCTTTGCTTCTAATCTGCAATCTGGGGGAAAAAAATAAATAAATCTACAAAGAATGATAAAAACAATCATTCAAAACAATTAAAGCATAAGAGAGGTGAAAGAAGCCCGCTCCCTTAATAAATAAATGAATAAATAAATCTCATCAAATGCAGAAGTGAAGAAAAATAAAAATCTTCAACCAAAAGCACACAAAACCATGAGAGTTCCTGACAATGACAAACTGCCTGGATTTCCAGTGAATTTATAGGTTCTTAGGTGATTTGATGATTTAAAACTGGAAAATAATCTAGGAAAGTTTACATCTTTCATGGGAAAACACTTTGAGTTTTTATTCCCAAATTTTGTGGTGTTAAGATTTACTCACATCTAAATGGTATGAAGATGTTAAAAAGAAAACTTTAGATTTGAAGACGACGGTGAATCGGTATGTAATCCACAAAACAATGTTAACTCCTGTTCTCATTTTGGCAAGAAAAATAAACCAGAGAATTACTGTGAGTTAACCAGAAATTTTAGTTTGGATTTTTACTTGTTATTACTGAACCACGATATCCGCTACCTTTACCTCAGCTTGTGGCCATTACAAATGCCTTTAATTTAATTTGTATAGGTTGAGCTAGGTTACATATAGAAGCTGAATGCCTTCATTAAGACATTATTACTATTTTAGATTTACATCTAATGTTATCGTCTGTATTATATGTATAGAGAAATATTATCTATATTATTTTAGATATAGATCTAAAATAAGATTCCTGGGAAGCACAAAGTTATTCCAGATTATCACTAAAAACATGGAGATGGGGGGGGAGCGGAGTGTTGTTTACTGGGACAGCAGTGTGGGGTAAAGCTGAG
>WTSP01006531.1:0-15259 GCA_025331215.1 Actenoides lindsayi | reverse complement strand
GCTGGGCCCCCTGCTCTGGGTGACCCTGCTGGATGGAGCAGGGGGGGACACCAGATCAGCTCCAGAGGGACCTTCCAGCCCCATCATGCTGGGACTCTGTGGTTTTGTGAAAGTGAAGCTAAGAGCAAGGAATCTCCATGGCTGTATTAGCACAAAAGCCATTGCAAGGCAGGCAGTGAAAGAGCAGGGTGGGGCAAACAGGTCCCAGGGAGGATGAGGTTGGGAAGCACTGACTCATTTTAGCTGCACGTCTGCAACCAAGGCACAGCAGGAGATCCCCCAGCACAGCACCCGGGCGCTGCAGTCCTGCCCCCAGCATCCCCCCGGGTTCCGTGCGGGCTGCTTCTCCTTGTGCCATGAGCTTCCCCCAGCAAAGCCACCAGAGCCTTGCAGCAGGGTGGCAGACAGCACCCTTAACCTGACAGAGGAATTATTTAGATCCACCAAGACTAGCTAAAGCTGCACGAGCCACCCTTGATGACGTTCAAACGACAGATTAGAAACCCCTCTTGAGTGCTACCAGGGCAGCCTGCAAAGTTAACCGGTGCGGTGCAGCTGCCAGTACGTGATGCCTACAGATAGCACGATACGTACACGTGCACACAAAGCATCCTGTATTTTTAACCTAGAGGAAAATTTTGCTTTGCTGTGAATAAAGGCGAGTTGTAAGCAGGAGTGAGAGATAATGATCTACACACCCGAAGAAGGTGGGGGTACCACTTTGGAATAATTACGTTGTATTCACATTTGAGCAACCACTTGCTACGCAGAATCAGCAAGTTCAAACAGGCTTAGATTGATACAGCTGCATTCCCAGCTTGGGTTAAAGTTACTCCTGTTCCCTACCAGCAGCGCTGTCAGAACACCTCGAAGGGAAAAAGGGAGAGAAATATTTGCCCGATGATGCTGTGACAGGGAAGTGATTCAAACCATGCCTCCAAAGCAAAGGACAGCAGAAGAAAGCGTTCGCTCGCAGCTCACACCAACCCCGGCATAAGGGAGGGCAGAAGAGATCCCTGTGCTCCCTCAAGCTTGGAGACAAAAGTTCATTAACAACAAAAAAATTAAGCGGGAATAGGATTTTTTGAAGTGCATCAAAAACCTGGGCTGGGACAATTCTGAACTGCTGTTTTCTTGCCTCTTTTTGGTTTTCAGGCACGTCCTTTAGTTACCACAGTATATAACCACAGTCAGTGGCTCCATTGCTGATTTTTCAGGAAACTTCACGTTTAAAGAAAACAAGATGATATAGACAATTAAAGCCATTTTAAATTTTAGTGTCAGGGAAAAAAGGGAGGGGGGAAAAAAAAAATCAGAGAAAGGATGACAGAAAGGGGAAAAGTTTTATCCTTAAGAATAGACACGGTACCCAGGTACCATCCCAGGTACATTCTGCCTACCCCCTTCACCAAGCAAGCAAACACAAGCCCCAGCTACTTCCCAGAAACAGGCAAAGCCCTCCTGCCATCGCTTCCCTCTCCCACTCCACTGCTGAGCCATCTCGATGGCAGACAGCACAGAACAACTTGCTGCATCACACAGCTCAAGGAGGAAAAAACAGATGGCCACAGCAATGCTGGAGCTGAATACCTCCCCCAGCACACACACACACACACACACACACTCAAGGAAGCTGTGCTAGATAAGAGCAGCACATCTTCATTACAGCGGGGTCTCTGCATCACCCTGGTATCAGCAGCCACCAAGTAACTCGAGGGGTGAGGAAGGAAGAGGTTATCACTC
Organism: Actenoides lindsayi; assembly: GCA_025331215.1. Classification (NCBI taxonomy): domain Eukaryota; kingdom Metazoa; phylum Chordata; class Aves; order Coraciiformes; family Alcedinidae; genus Actenoides; species Actenoides lindsayi. The sequence goes on along the minus strand of WTSP01006531.1, from coordinate 13,516 downwards.
CACACACACAAGTCATGCAAACTTTTCCCAGCGCCGAGGACGGCATCCTAGCAAAAGAGGTTTCACGTGCTCGGGCCATTTCCTCTCCTGTTCCTGAACATGTGGTCCTCCTTCCTCACCAGCGGTGATCTCAGTGTTCCCCTGACGAGCAGAGAAGCACTAGGAAAAGGTTTCACCTCTTGTTACGTGTCTGTTTAAGTCAGGCGTAGTAGCTGGAAACAGAAGTCCCCACACAACCTGTGCTGCTTTACAGGAATTGGGAAACTTTCACCCTCAAGTGAGATTCATTTCGGTGCAGCCCATGAGCAGTGTGGATTGCCTTACTCTCTTCACCCTCAGGGTTCAAGCTGTCAAGAAAGATGACACACTGAGGTGGCCTGACGTCAAAGGCAAGCCAGGCCGAAGCTGTACACCTCCTCTGTTTCAGGACATCTTTCCACGCACTATCACAGAATGGTTTAGGTTGAAAAGACCTTTGAGATCACTGAGTCCCACCACAAAGCCCTGAAGAGCTGACTCTGAGGATTTACCAAAAAAACACTGACAGCGTTCAGGGAACTTCAGCTAAGAGAGCAGCCTGAAGGACTCAGCAGATCTACAGGTGCCTTGCAGAACAGAAAGCAGTATTTGCGTATGGTGTGCTATTTGCCAGTTGTATAATGGCATCACCACTTTACTGACCATGCCTTTGCTGTGTGCATCAGGCAGGTGAGCATCACGGCTCAAAAACCCGAGCGAAAGGCCCTGCCTAAGCACCCGAATGCCAGGATTCCCATCACCATTTTATTTTTACAGCTAGAGAAGTTTCCCCAAATGCTGCTAATCTACTGTTAAGGAACAGCCTGTTTTTAAAAGAGGGGAAAAAAGAAAGAGGGGAAAAAAAACCTGCTGACCCTGAGAGGGGGTATGTTCTGCAGTCTGCTGGTTCCAGCATGCTGAGCTAGAACAGGTTGAGCAGGTTAGATACTGGGGGGGAGAAAAGGTAAAGCTGGAAGACATACATTAAACAACAGCAACCACAAACGCAGTTTGAGATGGGAGTTCTTCCTCATTCTCGTCAGTACTTGGCCCAGCAGCCTTTTTGGACACGAGGAGGAAGAGAGTGAAGAGGCATTTGCTGGAGAAGCGATGCGAGCGACAGGCTGAGCAAAGATCACCTTGACGTACAAACTCTCCCAGCAAACTTTCTCACCACCAGCATTTTCTACAGGGAATCCCCCAGCCAAACGACAAGCTGGAAGACAAACCGCCAACCCGAATGCCAACAAAACACCACGTCCCTCGTTAACCTTGAGAAGCCAAAGTCTCTGCAAGAGCTGCGTTCATCTCGGGATTACGGCAAGGGACTAAAAGCGCCTCAGCTCCCCGCAAAGATCGCCTGGATTTGCTGGTGCTCGCTCAGTTAAGGGCTGTATTTATTGTGTAGCTCTTCAAGGTGAGAAGGGGAGGTAACGTCCCCGAGAATCCGAGCCCTTCAGAGGAGGTGATGTTCCTGAAAGGGTACTTATGTGGAAAGATCAAGGCCTCGCGCTGCCGTGCGCTCTGCGGCTCGAGTCTAATCTGTCAAGTGGCTTGTGCTCGTTTGAACTGTGACAGGGGTGACAAAGCAGCGCTAAGCTACGCTCAATGCGCTCTGTTACACGGAGATTTATGTTCTTGCCTGGGAGGAGGGTGGCATTACTCTGCTACATCAGACCACCTTCCCCTCGGCACAAGCCGCACCAGAAACCTAGAGCGACTGAGAGCGGCGTGTCCCCTTTCTCTGGCCACGGAAAATGAAACCACCACCATCCCCAAGCTTACAACGCACAGGGACCGGGCTTAGCTGTTACTCAGAGGCAACACGCACGAAATCTCGGGCTCAAAAGCACTCTGAAGCCTTCCTCATGGTGAGGTACCGAAGAGCTCTGGAGATGCGAGCGTAACGCTCCTCTCCGTGTACGCTTCGCTTCTCAAGAACAATGGAGCTAATTAAGGTCTGCGTATAAATCTTAACTCTGCACTTCCTTGCTTCGCTTGATTCTAATCAGATCTCGGCGTTCGTGTTTTTGTGTGAACTTCCTTTGCTGTTCTGTAATGATAACTGGAGGGGGATACTGTCCAAGGCTACGAGCTGCATGTAACACATCTGAAATCATGGCACCTCCTTTTGGCCTGAAGGCTCACAGAGCTGCTGGGGCACAACAGCTCCTTCAGAGTCTCTTACCACCGAAGATATCGATGGATGGGTCTTTTGCAGCACCCTAGTTATGTGCCATGTGAATGAAATAAAAGTTTATATAAAAGTCTTTAAAAAATAGGAGTAGTCTACTCAGTAACAGAGAGAGAGACAAAAGTTTCTGCCTGGGAGCATTAAAAATACTGCAGTCTACTAATTTTCATCAAAGACGTCAAAAACCAGACTCACTGCTACACTACTGTTGACGAAAAAGCCTGACCTCTCCTCTCCTCTCCTCTCCATTTCCCCAAAGATGGGGATCACAGCAAAACATTTACCCTGTACATATCTGCTGTCAGGAGAGAGGCCAAAACAACTTCCCTCCCCCTGCTTCCCCATCCTTATTTACAAAACATATTTATGAAAATCGAAGAGATGCTTTTTACTTGCAGAGAAAGCCAAAGCAGCTATCATCACATCTCACCTGCCTCCTGCAACTACGGCCATCAATTACTAGAAGCAGAATTTAGTCCCTTTGTGTTCATTATCCCGGCTCAAGAATTAGGGCAGTTGCCTTTGCTGGAGCTTATCTTTCACTAGCATGCTGACAGTGGTTAAATCATCCCCCACGTGTAAGGCATGGGTCTGAAAGCCTGTAAAGCAGCCTCCTGCTCCATATTTAAGAGCACTGCCTACCAATTACTACGCTGGAATAAAAGCTCCTTAGGAGATGACCAAAGAGACATTTCTATTGTGCGAGACAATAAGAGAGGGCCTTTTCACACGCGTGAGCCGTCAATCACTGCCAGCGTGGCGAGTTCCTTGGCTATTTGTTTTTAGCTTCGAGATCTTCTACGTTCAGCTTCTCAAAGCTACCTGACGTTTAACGCCAAATTTCCACTTGGCCATCTCTGCAAAACCACCTGACGCCAAGCCACGTGGTAATAAGGCAGTTCCTGCTCCTCTCCTGGGAAAAAAAAAAATAAAAAATAATAAAAGAAGAGCTCATCACGACATTTGGCTGTGCTCTGCCTCCCAAACCTCCCAGCTTAAGCAAATGCCAGGCTGCACGTGCTCGACTGCAGAGACGCTATTTGTACCGCGAGGCCGGGCATTGTGCGCGCACTGCACCCTCCAAAGCGCACACAGCGCCCTGGACACCGGCCAAGCCCGTAAATAACGCCGGAGCGGCTCGCAGGTGGAACGCGGGCAGAGGAGGGATCCAGCCAGCTCCTGAGGACGCTCTGCCGATGGGATATTTGTAAAGTCACGGGGCAGCCCGAGGAACCCAGAGCCGTGTTAAAGAGAGAAGGGAAATCACTAAAGCACAGGCATCTCCAGAAGTGCCTTTATCAGCAGCCAACACTCATCTGCCAACCGGCACGGTACAATCTTCCCCGAGCGTCCGCTCTTCGTCCGCCAGCGAAGGGGGCCAGTCCAAACACCAGAATCCACGGGTCACCCTCCAGCACACGCGCTTTCTGTCCCTCTCAAAAACTCACTCAGCAACACGGACACACACATCAAGTCTTGTTTAGAAAAGGACTTCACTTGAGCATCAGAATAGCGCCCTGGTAACAAAACCAGCTGCTTGTCCCTCAACCGCACATTAAAAAGAGAAGTTTGGGAAAATTATCTAGCACTGAAAATAAGATTGAGAATGAAAGTGCCTCCTTAATTAAAAGAAGAAATACCTTCTTTGATAGGACCCTTTGTAAGCGTGCTTCAAAGCATAGCTTCTGCGATCCAGATCTTCCAATCTGAGTTTCAAAGACTTCTGCATGTGGTTGGTGCATGTGGTGTTTCACATGTGCCAAAAAAAAAAATAAATATTAAAAAATCCCCCAAACTTTGAGACCTGTTCCTGAGAGGGTGCCTAAACAGCCTGCGAGTACCTAAGTGGGATGTAAATACAAAGGCATTATGAAGAATTTTGCTACGTAAGGAGTAGAGGGAGAGAAAGGAAGGAGATAACCTGCGCTGTTTTGGGTTCATATGAAAGGCTTTGGTGAGCTGGCATCACCACACTAAGACAGGCAGCCTGGAGAACGTCAGCCATGGATGCTTCTGGCACTTCTATTAACGTTTTCAAGTTGCACGGAGAGTGGTTTTTTGGCAGGGAGGAAAATGTCATTTAAAACTGACAGGCACAGACCATCCTCGGTCACAGAAATGGAAACAGAGCTGCTGGCAAAGTCTCCTAATCCCCAAAGGAAGCCCTTTTGGAGCAAGTGGAGGCATTGCCCTTCCCCCTGAAGCCTGGTGCGTGTTCTACTGGAATGTGATGCAGTGAGTCAAGGAAAGTCTTTTATCTACATCAAGGTCCCTTGTTGAAGCTTATAAACCACCACCACTCAAACCCACAGCAGCCCAACTCCTCTGCCTGCACTTTGGGAAGGGGCAGCGGAGGAGATGGAATAAGAGGCTTGCAACCTCCTGTTGAATTTCCCATGACCAAGAGAAAGCCATACAGCATCTGTGTGTCCAGCATAAACATTGTGGACGTGTGCTCTGTAAATTGCAGATTTTCTAATGTACTGACCACCACGGTGTCAATCCAGTGACAGGAATTCTGAACTCAGAATTATATGACCTGAATCCTTCCTCCACATTCCCAAACCCCCTGACCAGTCCTTGATGGTAGAAGGCTTGCTATCACCAAGAAGATTTGCTCCTTCCAGTACCGATCAGAAAGAAATCTCTGTAAAAACTCTGCAATGTCTCCATCTCTCCTCCTCCAGAGCAATTCCTGTTCCTGAGGCCATGAAGAAGAACTCATGGCACTGGGTCCCCTGGTGAAAATCCTGGCCAAGAGTCACCATGGTCAGAAAAGGAAGCAGGTTTCCACCTTTTTTTTTGAGTGGTGCTGCACAAGAGAACCTTCCCCCTCCAGCCCTGTCTGCTGTGCCCATTCAACTTGACTTGTTGACAAGGAGCCAAGGAGCACAACAAAAAGAAACTGGACTTCATGTGAGAGGTTATGACTCATTTACAAATGAAGTGTTGCGCGTATTGTGGCAGTCAGGAAGGGCAGCATCAATGTTACAGGTAAAGGGTACACTCAACACTCCAACACAGCAAGACCTACCCAGAGAAGAGATGGGCAGGAAAGACTCTTCCCACTCCACAGAAAATCTGACTGTGGCAAAAAGGTTTTGCCCACAGCAAAAGAACAGCAGATAAGAGCTCTGGAGGGTCTTTTCCTCCCTTCACTTAATAAAGTGGTAGCACCACAAGCGAAGCCTGTGGGAGTTGCACCCAAGGCAGGACCTGGCCAGCAGGTCCTTGCCCCAGGATCCTGGGGCAGAAGCAGTTTGGAACGTGATGGGAGAGGCGTCCCTTCAGCCACAGCACTGGCAGGCCATTGGCCCTGATGTAACAGCTAAGTTTGAGATGCCTGTGAAAGAGTTCACCTCACACCATCTCAGACTAGAAATACTTGTTCTGGAAGGAGGCACCTGGTGGGCAAAACGAGCATCTTCCTCGTGAGTGTGTCATAGCACCAGATAACAAATTTCATTTCACTTGGCATTTATCCTCAGCTGTCTACTTGCACATTCCTGCTTTCCACTTCAGCAACAGGATTCACTATTATAGTCTGTTATAGCAACAAGAAAAGGTTATTCACTGCAAGAAAACCTGGTGGCACAGTCCTGCCAACCACAGTTCTCCTCTGGCAAAACCAGTCTGGTTCAGTGTGCTCAGGATCTTGCCCATCACGGGTCTGGAATCACTTGTTGCAGTGCCACCAAGCTCAGCAACATCTTGTTAAGAGAAAAATTGAAAACCAAACAATCTTCTCATCAGAAGGTGCTGCTCTGTTCTTCTTCTGGGCAAGTCACCAAGCCTGACAATTCTGGCAGATGTGCTACTAAAGCAAGGTTAAGAGCTGCTATATGGGGAAACTTGTATGAGCAAAGGTGACTACATCATCTGATAGGCCCGGAGTCAAGTCTCAGGGGAAGCCTCACTCCTCCCTTTCCTGCTTCTGGGAGAGAACGAGGAGATGCTTACCGAGCAAAAAAACCCAAACCAATTCCTCAAGCTGTCCTTCAGCACACAGCCTGGGCTGAGGACCTGGCCACAAGTGTCCAACCACCCCAGAGTCCGTCCCCCCCGTGATGGAATCCACCCACGGATGCTGCAACTCAGCAGGTGCCCTGCCTTCCTCACAGACACAGTAATGACCCAGTCTGGCAAACAACTGGCTCCCAACACCTCTGGGCAGATGAGTCAGATGTGGGATTTATTCAATGCCCAAGGCCAGTATCTCCTCTGTCTTCTGTCCTCCCCTTCTCATTTTAGTCTCCCTGTCCAGATCTCCCCGATTCCAATCAAGTGTAAATTAAATAAATATGGAATTTTCCCTCTTGTTTCTCCCCCCTTTTCAGGTAACTGTTTAACCTGGACAATGGGATACAGAAGAGGTAAAACTGGAAGCAGCTATTGCCTCCTTTGTGCATCATTGCATTATCTTTCCTATTGTCACCAAAATCACCCCTTTCACTCCACCTACAGCACCCTGCTTGGAAAATGACTGGAAATGATCAAGGAAACCAGATCTCTCCCCTCCCACACAGAACCAGACTGCAACTATCACTCTCCTCATTCTATTTGTAAGCTCTGTTTCTTTCCCCTCACCTGTGCTGCAGTTTCTTTGTAGGTTGTAAACTCTTTGATATGGGGACTAAAGCTATGTGGGAATTCACCCAGTCTTAATCAGCTTTCAGGTGTTCCACCCATGCAAATAAACAAATCCTGAACTGGGCGATGAGGAAGGGGAAGGAACATCCATCTGATTTGACATTTTGGTTTCCCCAGTTGCCAGCTGTACACATTGCTACCTCCCTATGAAGGAATCTACACGAAATACATTTGGCAACTCGAGTCAGAGACCATTTCCCGGATCTGTCGTGCAGCAGGATTATCTACAGCACAAGCAAGGACTGACGTAGGTGTTTAAAAACAGAATTCTTCTGGAGAGGCACCTTCACGATGGCACCTGGATACCTGACTACAAAACATTCAACACCACCACAGACGTTTCAGTACAACCACTTGGATCCATAGCTCTGGAGTTACAAGCTCCTATACAGCTTGGCTACATAGTTTTGTCCGCTGAGAAAAATCCATCCCATCTGTCAAAATAATAATAATAAAACCAAAAAGCAATACTCCTGGGTATCTGGGACAACTCTGGATAGTATGTGAAGAGAGCTAAAGACCATTCTCAATTCTGACTTCCACACCTGCAGCATCCTAGCAGTTGTAGCAGGGGTGTGTGTCACACCATACATGCAGATTACGGATAGGCCACATTTTCAGCATCTTTAGAAAGCCTGTAAGTCCTTCCAAGGGAAAAAAACCCCAGCCCCCTATCCTGGAATCCTTTCCACACTCCGGGGTGCAGCTGAAGCACTCACTCACCTGTGCATGTTGCCATTGGTGGTGAAGGACTGTCCACACACTGAACATTTGTAAGGCCTTTCACCTGAGTGCACTAGCATATGGCGATCAAGGGAGCTGGCTGAGCTCAGAGACTTTCCACAGATGCTGCAGGAATGGTCTGTCCCTCCAGTGTCAGTGTTATGCTAGAGAAAGCAACGATGGGTTTTTCATTGAGTGCCCCTTCTGAAGCGCCAGGAAAACAGCAGCGAGAACTAACAACACTTTAAAAAGCACAATCCCTTACAGAAATGTGTGCCCCACTTATAGCTCTCCAGCCCTCCCCCCCTCAGCTCCACCCCCACCCTTCATTTTTAACTCCTTAATGCACAGCACATGGTAGCTGTCCCTGCCACAGGCAGAACTCCTGCCTGACACAAAGGGACTCGGAACGACCCATCAGACAAATGGCACTTTGGGATACCTTAAGCTGTGCAGTGCTTTGGGGTTGGGTGAGTGGTTAAGGGGGAAAACACAGAGGGGATGTAAACAGGGACTGCATGGCAGAAGACAGACACTTAAAAACAAATACTCTTTAAAAGACATTAATTTCTAGAAGAAAACAGAAGCAAACTGCTTCTGAGTGGACCTGCAGACTTCTGTGGCCCTAAGGATGCATTACAGGGCCAAAACCAGGCCATTAGCTACGGTGCTGTACGTACCACTTCTTCCTACCTGCATTCAGAGACTTGGAAGATTTCTTCACACACCAAAAATAAAACAACCCAATGCCACAAGAGTCAGAAAAAAAATTAAATAATTAAGTAACAGTTCCAGTACAGGAGGGAAAACTGAAAAAATAAATATCTAGTGGGCTGACAGTGGTGAACCACAACCCTAGCATCCAAAGCAGGACCTTCAGACACAGAAAAGGCCAAACCTCCTTGTGAAGTATGCATATATTTCAAGAGGAGCAAGAAGGGGCCTGTAGCTGACAAAAAAAAAAAAAAAGTGCATCAGCCATGAAAAAAGTGTGGTTTTAATTCTGCCTCCCCAATCTGCTACAGCCTGTGAAGGGCTGAGAGGCTTTTCTACACTGAGGTCATTTATAAATCGTGTCTTCCTGCTTCTTAATTTGCACTGAGCAGTAAAGAGATCTGTACTCAAACAGGGTAACAACACAGGACTTATGCATCATGATGGAAGTGGATTTCTGGACCCATGGGATACCTCCAGCTACGCAGAACAGGACATACATCCTTGTCCGAGCCACTGGCAGGGGCGGTGCTGGGGAAGGAAGGGAGGAAAACAACCCACCTCGGGTTGGGTTGGGAGGGTTGGGGTCTTTTTTTTAAGGAAAAGATTAGCAGAAGGCTAAAATAAAAGCAAAACAATTGAATAAAGTTACAATGGGAACATTTCTGGTTTGCAGATGGAAAATGCACCCTGGCAAAGCAGACACTGAATCAAAGTAAGAAATCCAGAGCCGGTACTCGGCGTACCTGACGAATGTGCATAGTTAGTTGATGCTGTGTAGTGCAAATCTTTTCACACAGAGGACAGGTATAGGAAGACTTCTCTTCTTTTGTTTCCTGCAAAGAAAACAAAACCAAATCAGAAGGAATGGCGAGATAAAAGAACTTGAAAGCTGCTGCTGGTGGGAATGAAAAGAGCATAATCCACTGTAAGTACAAAAGGCCACTGCTAAGAACAACTCGCACAGGCACGTTGATCACCCTGATAGATCCCATGGGGAAGTTTCAGAATCTTCTGAATTTATAAATAGGGGCCATTTCAAACACTGTAGCAATACAGCAGCTGTTTTACCAGCACAGACACTGAGCAGCAGCAGCAGCAGTTTAGGACAGGAAGTGAAGGCAATTACTGCACCCAGCTCAAACTGCCAGGAGGAATTTAGGCGAGCAGAAAGTAAGTCCTGGAACACCCCCTCAGAATACGGGGGCAAATGCCACTGATCTTTCCAAAAGTTCTTTAATAAGCACAAGTTGTCAAGACTTCAGGTTTTCCACCCCACCTTGACGGCAAGGCACTAGCTCGGTGTCCTTTTCTCGGGGCTGTACATTCTGCTTCATGGCTGACTCAGGAGGAAGAGCAGCGGTTACTGAATCACCAGCACCATTTCCCTCCCTTAGCATCCTGTGTTTCTCCTGGAAGCATCCCATCCAGGCACACCGGCCAGGCCCAACCCTTTTCAAGCTTGCGAGATCTGAATGAGATCATAGCAAGAAAGAGGTGACAACGCAGGAGCGTACGTGACTCAAAAAAGCCACGTTATGAACCCGGTTATTCTCCACCCAGGTGAGAAGCAGGAGGAACCACAGTCAACCCACGAGTACAAACAATGAAGTTGACAGGAGAGCTCAGCCTGATTTAAAGGATGCCCTTGGGACACTGAGCAAAGCCACCGCTCTTTCAGCCACCGATGAAATGCCACCGGCGCAGGAACCAAAGGCATCTGCCTGGATTGCCCACCAGGATGGCTTCTGCATGACATAAAAAGATATTTTCATCATCCCACTAAGAGGCTCGGGCACAGCTTCGGCACCAATGCCTGTGAATTAAAAGGAAGATGGTCTGGCACTGAGAAACAAACCTCAATTTTCCACAGAATAATGCAAATCTTCACCAGCTACTTAGATCCACCGCCTGTTACCTACACTGCTGGTGACCACAGACTACAAAAACCATCTCTGCGTGAGCAGTGGGGAAGTGTAATGTTTATCCCAAAAGGACATGTTCTACTGAACCTCTCTGCTGCCTATTTTTTAACTATCATTAGTAAAACCATGAAAACAAGCAAAAAATAAACAGCACTCTCAGGTGCTCTTCAGCCAGGAGGGAACTGACAGCTCAGAGTGTTATCTGTGCATCTCCTCTCTCCACACAACTCTTTTCTCCTGTCGCCATCCCAAAAGTCATCAACTCAGAGGAGACCATTTCCACAAACAAGTGTTTGTGAAGAACACCAAGAGTGACCAAGCCAAACCTCTGTGACAAATCCTCTGGCACGTCAGGAGGGAAGATGCTGACACAGAGTTAAGAGAAAGGGTTTTCGAAGTCTCAGAAAAGCAGTATCACCTCCTACATGATTTGGGGAAGCATTTTAGAGCACACTGTTAAAATCTAACACCACGTTTTCAGAAATAGGGCCAGGATAATTTTGTGTTAACCTCAGTGTCCTGGGGATGTGGCTGAAATGCTATTTTCCCATTTTACCTGAAATACACAAAACCTATGACTTCAAGTCTGAAAGGATCAGGACTGCCATGACGAGGTTCTCCCACTTGTCCCTGCTGCTTCTCACGTACATCTTTTTCTCAGGGCTCTCCATCCTAAAGGCAACTGCTGTAGGATGCGTGCCCAGGCCAATGCCTAACTTACTACTACTTGTAAAACATCAGAAAGCAAGGCTGCCATTAGGAAGCCTGAGCACCCCAAGAAACTTCAAATGCATCATCCCAGTGTGTTGTCCCTCCCATTTTTATAGACAAACGTATAATTTGTACACGCTCATTCCATCCAACTTCTGCAGCTTTAATTTTACCACATGCAACCTGTCCGTGGAGTAATGTTCGGCTCCAATTCCACTGCAACCCTGTTGGAAGTTGGCTCAGGACACAGAACAAACACACTGTGCCATGAGGAAAATCCCTGCAGCTGCACTGACAGTTTAGACGGTGTTTAATCCCCAGGGTATTTCTGAGAAATTATCAACCTACTGCTTTTTTTTTTTTCTTTAATTTGCTCTCCTCTTGCCCCAGCTTGAAACGAGCGCTGCAGTTCTACACGATGCACTGGACCGTTCCAAAGCCTGCCTCCCAGCCTGCCTGCTCTTCCAATCAGCAAATTAACAGCAGATCGAGTAATTACTGGTTCACCTTGAAGCAAAGATCAGCGACACACTATAGCTCAGCCAGAGCTGATTAGTATTGAACCTGGAGTTTATTATTAACTAAAACCCAAACTTTCTCCAGTGGTCACAGAGGGTACATGCCACATACCGTAACACAGCTCAGGCAAATCCGGGGTAGCTCCAACAGGAACGCTGTTGACTGACCCAATCCAGACCAAAACCCATCAGCATCCCTCCAGTAAAAGAATCCCCACTCACAAATTTAACACGTAGCATTCAGCTGCCCCAGCCGAGCCAAGCTGGTGAAAACACACTTCCTGAACTGGAAGATAAAATTAGCAGCTCATTTCTTAGCGACTCTCCCTTCAGTAAGTCGAGCTGGCACGACTGTCCTGCACTCAACCCATGGCAAATGCTTCTGGAGTTGTGCGTTAGGTCTCTCTGCTCTTCTCCAGCTCAGGGAAACACCTTTGCCATGCTTTTTCTTTAAGAGCAAAGCAAAGGAGAAGGTAAAATGGATGCTGCTGGATGTGAGAACATGTTTATTAGACTATGGGTAGCTTAGAGCCAAGATAAAGTCAGCATTATGAAGAGAACCATAGACTTTGGGACAAAGGTTCAGGGCAAAACAGTTTACTGCCAACTCATGGGAGACAGCAGTCGGACTCAAAAAACCAGCTAAGAGTTTGTTATTATCCTTGAAATTATAATAAGGGGCACTTTCTGACCCAAATCTGAAAGCTGTGCACCGCTACGCACTGAAACACTCCAGTGTCTTCCCTCTGCTGTGCTGCAAGTGGAAATCTGCTGTGTTAGAGGTTGCTAACCAGACTGATACCCACTTAATAGCTCACATCTCACTTCTGTTTCCTCAGTAATGTAGCCACTTGCCCCTCTGGCGATAACCATCTTTCAGCCTAAACCCAAAGGGGCTATTTACTATGTTTTCAATGTATTTGTTTATTTTTGTGCTGTAAGAATCCCTCTTAATCCCGTCACATTTACTCTCTGGCTTCCTTTGATTCGATGCCCATTGAAATATCAGGTGGAATAAAGGTCACTAACGCTAATAAACTTCCCTGAAGCCAAGCCACATGGTGTAGGGGTGGACAGCTGTGTAACAGCACTGCCACCCAGACCAGTCTGAGCTCCAGCGCCCAGTTTCACGGGATGAAATCAAGGAACCAGGGCAGCCCCCAAGCGGGAATGCTGCAAATAACCCCTTAGGCCAGGGGCTAGACAATACGAGCCCACACAGTCACCCATCCACTGCCCAGGCTCTTCATTTAAGAATGTTCATTTACAGTGAGTGGCTTTTAACTCCTTTCAAGAAAAAAAAAGAAAAAAAAAATATAAATCCAAGACAAGTCATAAGTCTGTCAACTGGGCAGCTACTTGGCAAGCTATTAATAAACTACTACAGGAACATCACATGAGTCATTCCTCGCAACCTTTCTGGTCCCTGTTACGTCTTGATTGACTTAGAAATTCTCTATGCTCCACTGCGAGCTCTGAAGTCAAATGGACACAGGGGTTTGGGGTATTTCTTGATGTTCTGGAGCACCTTCACAGCTAAGGCCTGGCCCAGCAGGAGGAAAACATGACTATAAATAATGACAGCTTTAACTGACACAGCTCTCTCGCTTCTTTAGATCATTATTGGTTCCAACTGGTGCCATCAATTGGAAAATGGAAAAAACCCGTGATAAAAGCTGCATATATTTGCTCTGCGAGTTTTGTACAAAGGAATGGCAGTGGCTCCTCATCAGTTTATTATCAAGGAAGTAAAGGCACCTTACAGTGCCCACACGTGTCCTGAGTGACCTCTCGTTCTAGCACCACCTTTAACCTTAACACCACTTGGATCTTCCCCACAGACAGCTGCACACCTCATGAGGGGTCCCACACCATGGCCCGGCCAAGCCCCCTGCCACAGCACTCTGCTCCTCTCTGAGCTATTTCTTTTCTCCCTGAGCTATTTCTCTTCTCCCAGTTCCCTGAAATGAACTGGTTTCCCAGCAGACGAGGCGAATGTAAGGGAGCAGAGAGAACAGTCAGCAAGTTTGCTGACGACACCAAACTGGGAGGAGTGGCTGACA
>WTSP01006530.1:0-39960 GCA_025331215.1 Actenoides lindsayi | reverse complement strand
CAGCAAGTGAGAAACAGGACAGAGCGCCTGGGGATGCAGTGAGATGGAGAACGGGGACCACACCAAAAAAAACAAAACAAAAAAAGGCCAAATAATGAACTTCTGGCAAACTTGGAGAACTATTTTGACTGTGTGTAAGACAGAGGTACAAGTTTTTTTGCAAAGTCCCATCCCTGTGAACGCATCACCTCTCTCCAGCCTGACTCAGAAAACAATGATGCTGCTGCGATAACGTGCACCAGGGAGAACAGAAACATCTCCTTCAAAAATGCTCAGCCCAGTCCTCCAAAAACACAGCCTTAAAACCATGAAGAGAAGAAAACCACTGGCACGAGAAAACTGCCGAGTCTATGATTTCAGGGTTTTGACACAATTTTTTGCTGCACTCTGCAATATTCTTCTGATTCAAAGCTTTCATTTAAAAATAGTTTCTGTATTTTTCCTCTGCCAGGAAATTGTCATGATAGGACCAAACTTGCAGCCTTGCATGCTCATAATTTCCGACAGAAGCTGTGCATGCGAAAAGCTTTCAGGATCAGGTCCACAACAGAAACAGATGTGCCTCTGAGATGACTCCCTAATCCTGCACAAAATTATCTGCAGTCAACCAGAAGCAGCAGGAAAGTTTGGACCCCCTTCATTCTGCCTACTCTGTCACAGCAGACATGCATTGCCAAGCCTAGTACAGGCCCATTTAACTGCTAATAACCCTGCTGACAGTAAAAGTAAATTCCTCTCCCTTTCTCCAAAAGATAAAAGGAAAAAAAAAAAAAAAAGCAAAGAAGTGCTGGCTGCAACATCCAGTTTTAATAATAACAGTAAAAGCAAAGAAAAAAGGAATTGCACTAAATTCAGCCTTTTCAGACCCAAGCCGCTACAGCAGTAAAGCATGTGGTTAAAGTTAAGCACATGGTTATTCTTATTGCAGCGGATTGAGACAGCAGGCACCAGAGACCGCCTCTAACTTCTGTACTGAATGAGAAACAAAAATCGGGATGCAATTTAGGCCCAGATTCAAGCAGCAGCATTACTTCATCCCCATTCCTCCCCAGGCACCGGGACAATGCGACTTCAATGACACATCCAGCACCAGAGGAAGCTGCAATGTGAGTAAGAAGGGAAAGCAGCGGCAAGAATGACGTAGGCAGGGTGGGCAGCTCAGCGTCGCTGCTGATGCTAGTCTGGAGGAACTTGAGCCTCGGTGAAATCAATTGCAAAGCTCCTATCTATTTTAATATGACCAGGAGTTCACCCTTTTATTCTGTATTTCCTCAACTGCTTCTCATAAAATCCAAACCAATTCATTCTATTAAAGCTCAATTAATGCTCTTTATGTTCAAGCCTCATTTAATTACATTATACTGAAAAATGACTGGCATATATCTTATTTTTGTCTTTGCTATATTATCTCTGCTTACATTTCAAATAATTCCTATATTAACCATTATTATAACATTCCCCTATCAGAGACAACTCAAGGCTTAATCAATACCTATAAAGCATCGAGCTTCACCGAGAACAGTAAATAAGCACAAAAAGCTGGATTATGATCCTGGCACGCAACAAGCAGTGCACTAAAGGCAGGATGGGAATCTCTGCTCTCTATTTTATTCCACAGTGTAACCTCAGACAAACTATTGCATTTCCTCCTACGGCAGCATCCAGTTAGGGTGAAAATTCTTCAGGGCAGAGACTGTGCCTCAGCCTATCTGTGCACCAGGATCAGTGCCAAGAAGGGTCGAGGGAGCTTGCAGACACATGCACGCACTGTATGTAGGATAGTAGAGCACCTGGTTCAAGATGTATGTGTGTTGTTTCAGTCCCTACCATGTTTTGCTGTTTCTATTCTTCCTTGCTAATTATGCTTTTGCTTCTCCATTTTCTTCCAAATTTCAGCCAGGAGTTGAAATTCTCTTTGATCCTGGCCAGGGCACTCCAAAGATCACGGATATGAAACCAGTTTCATGATGGGACTCACTGGTCTGGTCTCCAGCAGTCAGCTAACTCAAGTCTCACCTGAGAAATCCAACCTACATTTGCTCTCCTTGCCAGTTGTAAAAGACACAGTATATCTGAACACATACAAGGGCAACCTTGAATTTGTGGCTGAGTATAAAGAGGGAAACCCCCTTCATCACTTTCTGTGACTATCTCTGCTCTTCAGAGCAACGTTCAGCTGCAGCAACACTCTGGAAGGGGAGGTTACTTGCTCATAGCATTGCTGACTCTTCTGGAGCTTTTTTTTTGGCCCCAAAAATATCTCAGATATATCAACTGAGTGCATCTGAAAGGCCAATAAATTCCTGAGTGCATAATTAAAAAACAAAACAAAACGAAAACCATAAAACCCCCAAACCCATCAAAAATACAAATCCCAGCAGCCGAGTCGATCTTGTAACTCTACATACGTGGGTCCCGATGGCTCTGGCGTCACAACACAAGGGGCTTGGCAGGGATCCCTGCCTTGCCATCCCCTGCACTCATTGTCAACCCTGTACCCCTACCTGCAACCCATCTGAGAAACAGAGTGGGGAGCTGATCTGCCTGACAGGAGACCTTGCCAATTTGCTTTTGTTTTTAATTTAAAACAAACAAAGACTTCCACAATTTATGAAACATACACCAAGCCAGACCATGCACAGCAAGGCGGGGGGATATTTGAGTCTATTTTTGTTGCTGAAGCTGGGAAGCCAGAGCCGGAGGGCAGGCTCCCAGAGGGCAGCAAAGGCAGTGGTGAGGGCCAGGCTGGTATTGCCTTGCAGCCCTGGATTGGGACGGGGAAGAGCTCCTGAAAGATGTCTCCATGCTGGAGCTTGTCAGCACAGAGGAGGAACACCGTGACTTGCACGCGGGCTAGCGAAGAACCCCCAGAACCATCACCATACCGCAGTGTGTGGAGAGCTGCTGCTGTACCTACCAGTATGTCAGCCTTTCCACCACTACAGCAGGACTCACCCATAGCTGCTGCTGTCAGTTCAGCGTGGTTCATGAACTCAAGGTCCACATACATTTGGTTTAAAGATTGAAAATATTATGTAAGGCGCGTGTTGTGACACGGGCCTGGTTTAAGGCAATACTGAATATTTAAGGAACAGCTCTGCTGACTTCAAGCTAAAGATGTGATGTGACAGGGAAAGTGAAGCTACTCCAGTCTGTACGGGGGTGGTGTACAACACACAGCACACACCCTCTCCACAGTGATCAGTGAAGTCGTTTGTTTGGTTTTTTCCCCATGCCTGGCTTCATTAAATGCTATTATCAATGCTTTTACTATTTTAGAGCCCAATGTTTAAAAAATACAACATCCATTTCCAATTTTGTAATGGGGGAAGGGAGAAAAAAGAAAAGCAAATAGAGGAGGAAGAAACAAAAAATGGTAGATGTCCAATGTCCACCTCTAAGCAGTTTCCTGTGGTATTTTATGGTCTGTCATGGTGGACCTGACCTTGCAATAAATGCCTGCCCAAAAGCAGGCTCACTGCTTTGAGAAGGGCAAAGTTGCACAGCCTAAAACGTTTGGCTGGGTGTGTGTCTGCACAACCGTGACCCTGAGGTAAATGATGCTGGACCGATCCTTACACAGCCTCTCCCTGATGACACCTACCCCAAGTTTTTCTTGTTCCAAAACCATGCACTAAAAACTCAAGAACAACTTAACAATTGTATTTGTGCACACTGAGAACAAGCCACAAGGTTCTTTGGCCTGTGTCTTTCCTTCAAAGCCCAGGGGAGAGAGGAGGGTTGCTGTTTCCACCATAGCCCTCTTCCTGTGTGATGCCCCATTAAGGCACCATGTAAAGCAGCAGCAGGCCATGTTTCTAGCACGACAGCATCCTGCAGGCAGCACCCATCAGTTTGATAACAATGGTCTGATCATCCTTCCAGCTGTACATTAGTCCAATGTGTGTAGCCTGCTGTCAGGAACCATGCCCTGTGGTGGGGCATGTTGACAGCAGCCATGTGACTCCGTTGCTGTGGTACCTGGGTGAACATTTTTTTTGTGCAAAGAGGACCAGAGACGTAGACTGGAGTTGTGTCTGTGTCCTCCCATGTTCTGTCCAGACCATGAAAAGAAGTATCAGTCAGGCAGTTGCATTCCAGACACCAACCTTGTGCCATGGCAAGTAGTTCCCAAAGTTTGCCCCCTTACAAGCATGTGAGCCAGGTGCAAAACTCCCTTTCTTGATCTGGATTCATTTCACACCTTAGTATAAATATCTTGGATCTATCATTTTGCTCATGACTAGAGTTCTGGGGAGACTGTCTTGAAAACATGAATTAAAACCCTGATAATAAACCATGATCTCTTCGATCAGATTGCTACCTGGTAACCACAGCTACCTCGCGTTGTTCCCAAACTGTAGCTAAGTTTCTCCTTCTCTACCTCCCTGCTGCCTCTGGTTTCTGCACCAAAGTGATGTGGTGCTACAGCTCACCCTGGCATATGCCTGTAAGCGCATGGATTCAAGCAGCTGAACTGTGTCTCCTGTACCACGGCAGACTGCCTCCAGCCACCCGCTCAGTCAGTTGCCTGAGCTGTCCCTACACCCTTCATTTCAGCTGCGCTGTTCCTCCACCTTCCTCTGCCTCCGGTGTTGCATCAATCTCTGTGTTTCAGAAATCAGCTGAGCAAAAACTGCTCGAGCAAACTCTTTCCTCGAATGATTTACTGGAGAGGTCTATCGTTAACTCAAGACGACCTCTTTATACCAGAAAAGGAGTGTGCAGAGAGCTAGGGAAGGTGAACACTAGAAAGCATTTAGCATGTATTTCACTGTGCTCATGCTCTTAGCACAAAGTATCTTTAAACATGAAGCTATGCTATTTTTGGCACGCAGTACATTCCAGGTTCAAGAGCCTTGGGCTGCAGGTGCGTTTGGTGTGCCACAGCCCAGTGTCAGTGGAGCGTCCCACGTGCACCAGATTCACTGTTGAGCTCACCTTGCAGAAACCTCATCTCTGCCATCAATGTGTGCCCACGTCATGCCCCTGTGTGAATTTGTTACCCCAGGCAACCTTTTCTCCTCCTAACAGCCATTCATCTCTCCCACATAAGGACAAACGAAGGTGCTGTGGTACCAAGATCTGAATTCAGCACCAAATGGCAGGGCCAGGATATCAGCAGCCCATTTCCTGACAACAGCTTCCCTGTGGCCTCCCACAGATCACGTAACCTTTTATCTCCACTTATCGCATCATCACAAGAAGCTTCTATTTATATTACAGAGTAAGTGTTTGTGTGCAATTTAGTGTTTGCAAAGCCTTTGAAGACTGAGAAATTAGGGATTGGATATATCCCATAAAAAAGCCACAATAATAATTAAACCTTCTCAAGTTATTTACATACCCATTATAACAACACTATTACCTTCAAAATCTCCAATCCAATGTAGCAAGCACAACGTTTGTGCCCGATTCTCATTAAACCACATCAGCTCCAAACAAAACAAGCTTTGACTCGGGTAAGCTACTCATCTACGGACCTAATACAGTCTTTCCTCTGAGGACCACCACTGCCTTATGGACCACCATTCCTGGATCTTCTTCAGCCTTATGTAGACCCATGTCCTCAAACTCTGAATTTAAGAGCCCCCCTCATGGCTGAGTGGGCCAGCTGAAGAGTGCTCACCTTGGCCTGACAGATTGCCTGTGCTCTGCACAGCAGGGACATGGAGAACTGCAAACTTAAGGAAAGGAAAATGCTGTTTTAACCCCAAGCATGTTGTGATGCACAAGAGTTCAGGGGTGAATAGGAGTATGCACCCTCATGGGTGATGTACATGCAGGAGTCCTGAGCCGATACACTGGTGTACTGGGGAAGGGCAGTGGAGGGTTGGAACTCCAACATCACCCACCCCCCAAGGTGATGCCTTTTGCCTCTAACCATCTAACCTGAGCGGGCTTAAATGCATGAGGTAGAAGCCTCAGAGAAACAAAACCGCCTGCAAAGGGACAGAGCCCAGCTGGGCCCCCAGGAAGGCAAAGTGGGGTGAATCTCACCTGTGGGGGGAGGCAGGGAGCCCATAAAGGAGTGCTGATAGCAGACAGGGACCCAGGCAAGTGATAGCTGCCTCTCTTCAGCCCCTGTAATCCCAGATAGAAATCCACCTCCTCTGATCAGCAGGGCAGTGAAAGGGAAGGTAAAGCTTTAGCAGGATGTAGAGTGTTATTTTCAAATTATCCTCCCTCCTGCTTCATTTTCACTAATAAACAAGTGTATTGCTTTATGGTGTATGACACTGGGTGGCTCAGGGGGAAGAAAGCAGGGGGTTGTTTGGGGCTATTGAGTAACCTATAACCTTTCCTGTGCCCAGACGCAGGGAGCAAATGGAGGCTCAGATCCATCACTCGGAGGGAGCTGCAAGGGGAATGGAGTAGAAGTTAGGGGAGCCTGCAACCAGCTAGCACTTAATGGGGCCAAAAAACTACCTAGCATTTAAGCACTGTATTAATCTGTCTTGTCTTCTCTGTTGGGGGACAAAAGGGCACCTCAACAACTTCCCGTTTTAGCTTTTATGCATGGAACAGATGACACGTGGATTACAGCAAGGAGGAACCTCAAACAAGAGGCCCAGGAAGTGGTGGGCGACCGAAGACGTAGAGATCTTGTGCAACAACCCAGCAGAGGTCCCTCAAAAACCAGGAAAAGTATCACCACATCTGTCAAGTGTCCACTCAAGCTGCCTGTCTATGGCCAAACACTACGCTGAAAGGAGCACTATCATCTGATTTGCAGGTTTCAGCTAGTACTTCTGCTAAACTCCGCACTGCACAAACCAAGCCATTCACAGGGAATAAGATCTGGCCCTTCTCTATGGTGCTGCTTGGTTTGAGGAAAAATAGCTGACAAATAGGGCTTTTGTTCTGGCAGTAAATAAGCAGAGGACTTAGAATAACCCTCCTTCAGATGCCACCTTTCCAGCAAGCACCTTTACCCTGGCATTTGTTTCTATGCTTAGGTTTAACCTCTTATTTACAGGACATAAATCAATTTTAATGGTTCCTTCAGTGCTCCTTCTGGTGGTAACAGAAGATTGAGGCTAGATGTGAAAAAGCAAGGGAGGGAATGATGACTGTCATCATCTCCTCAGCTGGGGCTGCAAGGAGAAATGAAAAACAGTATTGGTATGTGCAGTCATATTTCTACTCACACTTGAGCATTAACCCATCCTTTCATCCCTCAAAGCATGCAAAAAGTCTACTGGGAGACTCATTTTGGAAATACATACATTCAGCACGGCAGAGACAAAGGAAGGATGATGGGGAAGGGTAGTGTTTTTCGAACAGCAAAAAAGAAAACCTTGCTGAGACCCAAGTGGTGACATAGAAGAAATCACATCTGGGAGCTGCTCTAAGTTAAACACTGTTGAAAGGCTAAAAAGCTCTGAGATCAGCAGTGCTAAGTTGCATCTGCATTTTCAGATAATCCTAGTTTAAAATAAAAATGCCTACTTGTGGTTAACCCTCAGAGTAATACTATCACCACCAGTCACCGTGGTTTGCACAAAACTGGGTGACAAACTTCTCACTCAGGAAAGCCAGAGCGGAGTGTCCATCTTTGGATTCAAAGAAAACACCAAACAGTCTTCTGCTTTAACATGAAGACCTGTGAAGATATGGTTTGGATGATGTCCTAAGCCATAGTTTATCCCTCTGTGTGGCTTGAGACACACAACCTTTCTGCAGCCCTATGCATGTTCCTTGGCATGGGGTGGTTGTCACAGCTCTGGCATACACTAACACCTTACAGTCTTCATCCCAAGGCAGTGAGGGAGGAATATTTTCTGGTGCCAGGATTGGTGTCAAGTGCACCCTACGGCTCTGTTCTTCCTTGTCACTATGTGCACGTGCAAGAGAAAGAGGGTCCTCTTTCATCCCTTCTGCATCTGGTCTCTAAGCCAATACTGGTATTTTTAGGTGGATGATTAATAGGTCTCTTGGAGTGATATATACTCTTATATCTCTTATAGTATATATACTCTTGGAGTATATATACATATATATATGTTAAATACACATAAATGTTTGTGGATCACAAATACACATATAAGAAAGTTAGGAAAAATATTCAAATTTCAAAATGCAGTATCATGGGATCTTTCAACAGATAAAGTTCTCCCTAACATTCTGCTTTTTCTAATCAGTCATCTTATTTTTCCTGATCTGAAATAAAATAGAAGAACTAGAAATACAGATGAACCCAAAAATGTTCTGAACCCCCTCCACCAAAAAAAAAAAAGATCTATTTCCCTTCTCCTCTAGATCTGGTCTGGAAACACAGGAAACTTTGGCATGGCGGGGGGGTGAGGTCTTGTGAAATATTTTCTCTATGATTAAACAATGAAATACTGTCAGGCTAGTGTTTAAAATCCTATTATTTTTTCCGTGCTTCAGTTCTTCCCAATGTTCCCTATATAATAAGCATTTCAAATGAAATTACATTATTTTAAAACACACTGTAGTAGGCAATTACAATTCCTGAATACTAAATGCCAATATAACATAGGTCAGATTTATTGTTGTTCCTTAACTTTGTGCCATGTTCATTCTATTTTAATGAATAAGGTTTCACATTAATTTTTCAAGCCTTTTCCTTGGAATCATGCATTAGTCCTGTAATTGCATTGCAAAATTAGGTCTCTATTTACATTCTCCTCCTAAGTCGTGGAGACGAAATCTTCCTTTGATTTTTTTTTTCCCCTAAGTTAGCAAAATTGCCTCTTCTTCCTATTTTGGGGAGAGCACCCCAGGGCCAGCAGTGCTCCCTCACCCCACTGCCATCGGGCAGGGTGGAGCTGTCCCAGCACAGACCAGAGCCCACTGCCTTCTAAGCCTGGGAGACGAAAGCAGAAGCATCAGGCAAGCAGGGTTTGATGGGGGACTGGAGCAGCATTTGCAAGTCTGGTTGCACTTGCCTGGCCACGAGGATCCCTCAATGGCAGCCTGGATTGATCTCCTCCTCTGCAGAATTCCCAGACAGTGCTGCCCTCCCTCTACGGTCGTGTTCACCATCCCACCTTTCCCCAGTTTTCTCTTTCTTCTGTCCCCATCCCCACTCCAGGAGATGCAGCTCACCTAATTGGTCTTTTCTAATATGCTGACAGCCTAAAAGAACAAACAAAGGGAGCAGACAAAAGGGTCATCGTGTATAGGGCAAGGTGAAGGTCCTACAAGATGCAAGGCTTTTCACCTTGTGAATTTGTTCTCCACCTGGGACAGATGGTGAAGAAACTAAGCTGATTTGAGCTGAAATACAGGTGCTGGGCAGTAAACAGGCCCCATTTGCCAGCTGTCACCTTCCATGGGACAGATCTGATTTCCTGGTCTCAAAGCCTCCAGCACCTCAGCAGCTGACCACACCGCTGTGTGCGAGGATGCTGGGCAGAACCAAGAGCAGGAGAAGCATTCCCTCTGCATGCAGGTGCTTGTTAATTCTAGTTACTCTGTGTACTACTTGCAATTACTAATGTCCATGAACTTTAGGAAAGCTCATTCAATCAGAATTGCCGGGTTTTTTCCCCCCTCTGAGACACAATTAAATTGCTTTATTGCAAGACCACTCTTTTCCCTTGTTTTTTATGCTCTTTTGAAGAGAACAGAAACTATATCTGGCTCCTGGGATATCACAAGCCAGTGGGACATTGAGGATGCACGCCCGGGGACAGCTTGCTTTGTTGGTCCAGCAGGTGAAACTTCTGTCCTTGCCACTCACTCTTGTTGCCATCTCCTCCTCCTCCTCTTCACAAGTGATATACTCTTAACTCCCTCCTATCCAGAGAGTCTCCCTAAACACCTTTATTCATTCCAAAAAGAGCAGGGGCTTTGATGTACCTAACCTTTCCCTTATATCCCACTGTCTCCACACCAGAGCTTGCTACATCCTCTTTCCTCTCCACAATGCCACTTCTAAAGCTCTCCATCCCACTCACACCACCAGGGCAATGATAAATCCTCCTTTGCCTACTCCCTCCCCACCAACGCACTCCAATCTCCAGGTGTTCCCTCCTGGCTTCTCCCCACTGTTCAGTGATTCTGCCCCCACGCTGCAGTTCCGCAGACTCCCTCCGTGGCAGAGGCTTCACTGTAACCCCTGGGTCGGTCTCTGCTGATACCAGAGACAGATACACAAACACTGAACAAAGAGCAAATCCCCTTTTACCTCCCACCCCATCCATTCTCCTTCCATTTCATGATATTCTCCAAATTCGGAGGGTTTTTCCCACCAACATGCTGACCTCCCTCCACATTTCACAGCTTAAGGTTTGAACTCTGCACCGGCACTGCTCCACAGCAGAGATTTCTACCCAACTGAGCATCAAGCTTTGCAAGCTCTGCCAATTACCACTCCTCCTACTGCTTCTTCCCTAACATGCATCTGCTTGCAGGGGCTGGGGAGGTACCCTCGACAGTTGTCCAGAGGGCTTTCTGGAGGGCTACCAGCGTGCTAGAGGTGCCAACCTCTCTGACAGCTGCATCTAACTCCCACTGATGCGCTCTTTTCTTCGAGTTGGCCACCCTGAAGAGCATTTTGCCTGTGTTTGCAGTCAACAGACATACAGAAAACAAACCAAATCAACCAAGCGTTTGAATCTAAGGTAGGACTAAGAGATGACAGATTTCTGGAAATCAAATTTTAAAAGGGGGTAATTAAGTCTGGCTTTTTGGGTTGAGTACAGAGGTTCCAAAAAAAAAGAAAAAAAAAAGCAGAATGAAAAGAAAACCAACAAAACCAACCCTGAAACATCCACAGACTACTTATTTTTTTAAAGCACAACTGCATGTACTTCAAGAAAGAGAGCTGTATCATGCATAATTTAGCTGGCACACAGACGGTACTGTTTTGTGTTTCATGCGCATGAAATAAATAAGCATAAATTACTTAATTTGAATAACACCAAACACCTGATTCCAGAGATGGAGCAACACTTCACATTAAGGGATGTAAAGTGCTCTTGGTTTGTTGACATCTCACCAGAGCAGAGGAAAAATGAGCAAGCTGAAAACAGAAAGTCGTATTGCGACTTGTAGACACATATCCATGGTTCATCTACAGGGCTCGTAAACAGCACATAAACTGAGCCCTGGTGATATGATGGAGCTATAGAGGAGATGATATTATTACAGAAAATGCCAGAAAAATGAACATCAGATACCTGCACATGTTCTTTACGATATTGGTAACACAGGATTCAGTAATAAGAACAAAAGTACACTGGGCAGTCTGCACCTTCAGAGATACGAGTCTTTTCAACTTCTCGCCAAAATTTCATGAGTAGACCTCAGGTAAAAAATACCTGACTATTTCTGACAGACCTCAGAAAAAAAGAAAAAACCAACAGCTTCTTTGTGTGAACATTTCTGTTTTCCCACCCAGAGATGCATATCTCTAACTATACCATAAACATGTGATTGGAAAACTTCTACTTTAATTAATAAAATAAAAAACCGAACTTCTAGTAACTTTATCTCCATATCACATGAAGATTCACATGGCATTTTCCTCCTAAAATTTGTTTGTGCTGAAACTAAAATTTTCAGATTCTGACATATCATAGATTCTCACATTTCTCAAAAAGTGATTTGATTAACAGCAAGTAATTTGTCTTCTAGGTGGTTCTTTCCTCTGCTAGAACAGGAGGAGGAAAGGCAGGGTGAAGGACCATCTGTAACACAGGTCAAACTAGATCTGCTTTAAATTTGTAATTTCCTTTGCTTATTGCAACCTTCAGCTTTTTGCCTGCCCATCTCAAAATAGGCATCCCAGGGAAATGAGACAGGACACCAATAGGACAGGCTTTTGCAAGTCTGGCCAAGCTGTGAGGTGCTCCCAAACGCAAGGTAGGGAAGATGAAATAAAGCATCTTTCGCCTTTAGAAATGAGAACAGTATATACAAACAAGTCATAGGCACTGATTGCTATGAGACTGCACAAGACTTCTTTCCTCCTCTGGTGTCAGCTTTCAAACTGGCCACAGAGGATAAGCATGCTTAGATCCGACCCCAAGGTCTCCTTCAATATGACACACACTCCCTTGTCTCTCCTTTGCACAACAAGGCAGCGCAAACAGCTTTGCAAGTTAAGAAACCCAAACATTATCAACAACCTTGTACTTACTGAGTTCAGCAATGCTCCCCACACGTGTAGCAAGTAAAGACTGCTCGATGGTCCTTAGCTCTGACTGGCTGAACATCTGCACTTCCCCAGGCTTGTTTGACCTCTGCTGGTCTTTGTGAAGGTTCAAGCTGTCTGGCAGGCAGAGAACACCTACAGTGGATAGGAAGAAAGCATTAGTCCAATGTAATATCAGACAGTATGGATGACTTTGCTGCTACCACATCGTTTGGGGGACATTCCAAGATGAAGCCTGTCTGTGAGCAGAGCTCAAGGACGATCAGCAACTACGACTCAATGTCACAGATGACTCATGCTCTCAGAAGTGACCTTTGTCAGCTCTTCCAAATATCCTCAAGTCACCTAGGATGTCACCTAGAGAATTTTCAAAGAAAATCCTAGAGAACTGCCCAAGGAGGAGGACAAGAGGGTCCCAAAGAAGCCATACTCCAAACCCATACAGTTACATTTTTTAGAGAATGGTATCTCAGCAACAGTATTTTTAAAGACTGGCTTTAAAATGAGATGTGAGACAGATGATACACTTACAGGATTTTCCTGTAAGGGAAGATCCACCAACAATTGCCAAAATAATGGACAGTATCAAGATGCTTTCAGTGTCATTGACGGGCTTACTGAATTTCTTTTCTAATATAACTCCTGGCATTTGAAGTGTTTGGGCTTCAGAAGCCCATTATGCAGAAGCCCTTAGAGCTCTGAATTTTTGTGGGGCAGGACATAAGTAAAGATACTGACATAGAATAATTTGCATACACATTCATTCAGGCACAAAAGTCACTTTCTGCCATGACATCTAAACCCTCAGGCATACATAGAGGGCACACATTTATTAATCAAAATCACTGTCATGATAAAAAACAGAACTTATAAGAGCAAATGCTGCATAACCACCCATGGGTAACAGACGCATTCAAGTCCAGCTTGGAGAGACAGCTCGCCTCCCTTCCCATGGTCTATAAAGAGCTAGCTATGGCCACACTCTACACAGTGTCACCTTCCCAGTCCTGTTAGGGGACACAGAGGTGGAGTCCCACTGGAGGCAGTGGAATTGTACCTCTTTAGGATGCTTAAACTGCCTCTTATCTCCATTGTGTGATACGCAACAATTACCTTTGAAAAGAAGGCAGAGTATGAAATGTATTTTTTTCCCATTAGCTTTTACTATTCCTTCCCTCTAAGCACAGGGAAGAGGTTCTGCCCTTATGGGCCAAGAAGACTTTACAAAATACATTAAGAAGTTTTTTCTTCGAGGGGAAGAACTTACCTAATTTCCCTACTCAGTAAATATATGGCGTATAACTACTGATCAATAAATCTAGCAATAGGTATAACATTGGAGGTCCTAAGCAGAATGGCCACCTCAATCCCAGTTTACTTCAGTTATGAAACAGACCCACAAAAATCACTGCACTGGAGCATCACAGGACCAGGTAATGCACCTAAGAAAGGATGCTGTTCAGTCACCTTGTAAACTCCACCAAACAACTGAGGAATCCCTTCTCACATCCATCTCCCCCGTGCAAGCAACTTAAGTCTAGAAGTCGTATTTGTAACATGGACCTAAGAACACCCACCCTGGGAGAAAAGAGACAGCGCAGGTTCAATAAGCGTGTTCAAAACAAACAGTAGGGATATACACTGGGAAAACCAGGACCAAAGGTCTTGTCCAACCCTGGCTGGAAGACAGCAACCTAAACTAGGATGACCCTCTGCATACAGTGGCAACACCAGAGCAAACTCCCTAG
Source organism: Actenoides lindsayi (assembly GCA_025331215.1). Taxonomy (NCBI): domain Eukaryota; kingdom Metazoa; phylum Chordata; class Aves; order Coraciiformes; family Alcedinidae; genus Actenoides; species Actenoides lindsayi. The sequence continues at coordinate 26,082 of WTSP01006530.1, read as the reverse complement.
CAGCCTGCTTGAATGCTAGAGATAGAGGAGGCGGAGCAGCCTTAATCCCAGCCATGGCTCAGGTCCCTGGGGTTGTAACAACCGCAGTAAAACCGCGTGGCACATGTGGAAGGTCTTAAGAGAGGAACACGACCTGCAAGGAAACACCCTGGAGTGAAAAAGCAGGACATCTGACACAGCAACAGGGAGGAAAGAACTAAAAGCAGAGAGGTAAGGGATAAGCAGTGACAGCAGCTCATCAAAGAAGTTCTCCAAATTCTCCTGCCATCGCTCAGTGACTTGCATAAACACTTGGCGTGCTGATCAACATTTATATTCTGGGGATGTACAGACCTGGAGAAGCACAACACCTGGATTTAAAACACAGACGTGCCTGCATATTTTAGTAACTAGTCTCTCCTGGAAATCTCTCTCATTTATTTAGATTATTTTTAATAATTTTAATGTGTAGAAATTAAGGCAAAATTGGAAGAGTCTTCCCTGCAGGAAACAGGTGTGTAACTGATCTAATACTCAAAGAGATTTCTAAGAACAAGAAATGGAGCACAAACAGCTTTATGGAATTTTTAAAAAATGAATATCCAACAAGAAAATAATTTTGAGTGAAAATACACCTTTTAAGTGTGAAAAACATACTGTTTCAAGATACCTTTATAAGTAATATTCAAAAGGTTTAAAATCGCATGTACATCGAGCTATTTCTTGAAGTGATTAAAGCAGAGGAACATAGATATTTTATCCTCTACTTTGTATATGACTCTGTTCCCACAGCCGAGCCTTGTCCTTAGGAACAGCCCTGATGATTAATTACTCTCTTCTTTAGCGATGGGAGGATATTCTTAGAATGAAAAGTGCAAATGAAATGCAAAAATGCACGAATGTTCAAAAACATAGCAAATTATAGGATATGTCACGCCAAAGGGTTTTACTTGGGTTGAGGTCAGCACAGACATGCAGTAGCCAAACATCTGATACTTACACACCAGCTTCAAGACCGTAATTGACCACAGCGGCTGACCAGTGGAGTAATGAAAGACTTGTTTATAACTCGTAATTTTACTGCGTCTGATCTAGTTTTTGCCAGTATGGGGAAAGGGAATGGTTCAGGTATGCAACTCTGGCAATTTTCTAGTTTCAATTGTTTTTCCCCAAAAATGATGAAGTAAAAGGGAATAAAATGGTTTTAGAAGAGAAAAAATGCTCTCTCTTAATCAGTGTTTTATGTAAAGCTCAAACTTGCTGATGAAAGATTACAGCAGGGCATTGCTCCCCAGCTAGAAGAGAGAATGGCAAATTGAGGGAGGGGGAAAGGAGGTTAAAAATTCCTGACTACAAATATTTTTTTTATAAATACTAACATTTAAATAGCCATCACCAGCTTTCACTGGCTTGGCTACAGTTCAACTTCCTTATTGAATTCTCAGCTGACTGGGAGACCCAGGGTGCTGGGCCATCTCATTTAAAAAATATGTAACTTGCCTCCCCCCCCCCCCTCCTTGAACGATTGGACTCGATGATCCTTGAGGTTCCTTCCAACCTGGTATTCTATGATTCTATGTATTATCTGTTTGCTTCTTCAGCTGTGGCTTCTGCCATACTGTGTTGTACTTGACAAACAGGTGAGGGTCTCAAAGTTTCCAACGGTCTGAAAAATTGGACTTTTTCCTCCTTATTTTCCTGGCTATTGCTGCTGATGCTATCTGCCATTCCACAAAGATTTCTGTGCAGTATCTTCAGAACTGAACATTGCTATCTGTCTTTTCTCTCAACCAGCCCTGTTCCCTTCTGCAATTACTCAACCCTGTGTGCTTATTTGCCCAATATTTTATCCCTCTTCTTCCCTCCGACTCACTAGAGTAGAAATTAAACAGTCAGTTGTTGCCTGATGAATACAGGGCCAGACTCACTCAGAATGCTCCTGGCTGCTCTGTGTCACCCAGCAATGTACAGCAGCCTTACATTGCATCAATGACTGCCGTGAACCATTGGAGCAAAGCAAGACTACCAAAGCGCTCAAGTGTATTTGGATTTTATCACCTCTTTCGGTCCTTCCCCTCATCTGTACACTCGCCCTGGGGCAGGGATCTGCCTAGGACTCATCTGCAAGGAGACATAATCAGAATGAGTGATACCCCAAAATTACTTTATTCACTTTGCCCTTGGCCTCAGGGTACCCTGTAGGTAAAAGACTGAAGAGAAACGCAGAGAATATATTTTAAAATCAGCAGGATGGCAAAAAATAATAATAAAAAAAATAAAAATCACAGTGACAAGCTCCTAATGCTTTCCCTCACAAATCTCTAGAGAAAAAACAACATCATAGGGAAAATCTGATGTATCATTAATACACTCCACATTTTTCCTGCCCTCTGGGCTCAGCTGAAACACAAGACAGAGCTCAATCCCCAAAGATTTAAAAATCCCAAACCAAAGGAGGACTGCACCAAATGACAGAGTGAAGACTGAAGATGCCCAAACTTACAAAAGAAGTAGTTATTTTAAACCTACATGCAAATTCATCCAAAGCCTGGGGTACTTGGTAACTTTATTCCAGTTTCCCCATTCTCATTCCCACCTCTTGGGGTGCACCATCCTCCATTGCAAGACAGATTTTGACACAAATATATACACATTCCAGCATACTCATTTCAGAGCTTGCCACAAAGCTGCCCTTGCTGTCCTTGTAGCATGACAGAAGTGCATGTGCATCACAAAAACATCCCAAAGTCAGCACCCAGCAGCAACCCTGGCAGAGCTTGTCCCTGCTCCTCAGTGCCTCCCCCACAAAACAGCCTGTGGGACCGAGTGGCCAAGAGCAACTCCGATACCAGACACAGCAGCAGTTGTGTGACCTCTTCAGCTTTCAGGGCAGGAAAAATACAGGGTTTTTAGCCCAAATCTCACCTAAATACAGAGAAATCATTTAAAAAAAAAAAAAATCTAAGCCCCCTCCACTGTTCCTGTATTTAGACAGATATCTGTATTTATGTATACACCAGCTGATGCAAAACATTTGATTCCTGAAATGCTGGCACCTATGGTGCTCGCACACCACAACCAGCAATTGGACTTCACTTTCTCTCAAGCACAGGAGGCTGCTGGCTATCCATTGGCCATGCATTGCTCTTGGCACCGCATACCTATTTTCATCGTGCAAAGGCAGAACAAAGGGCAAAACAGGAAAAAAATTAGACAAGCAGTCTTTTGTATACCACCATGAATAACTACACAATGTGGAAAAATAATAAAATGGCAAATCTGTTTATTTGGAATGGGCAGTAAAATTTGGGGCAGGGCTGTACTGCATTCTCAAACATCCCATAGTATGGTCCCAAACCAGCTTTGCTACGTAGAGGAGCATTTTCAACCTCAAGTCCATCTCAGGAGAACAAGAGACAGAATCTAAACTTGCAGTTCTGGTTACTGCAGGTCTGAAGTTACTGCTCCAACCTTCTTCCTCTTCTCACCTACAGTAAACATGCTTCGGCACCATACCCCTCCTATATTTGAAGCTTTTACTTATATTTCAAGGAGTTTGAAGGCATTTAATCAAGCTATTGTTTGAGCAGACAGCAAATTCACCAAGACCAAACAGATATCTTAACTATCATGGAATTCAGTTTTTTCCACAGAATTGTTACTGTTGAAAAAGACCTCTCAGATGACCACGTCCAACCGTCAACCCCTCACCATCCCACTAGAGCATGTCCTGAAGTGCCTCAACTATACGTTTGTTGAATACCTCCAGGAATAGTGGTGTGTATATATATATATCCATATATCTATATCTGTATACAAAGCGACAGACCAAAGGAAGTAAGGAGAAGTCTGCACCACCTACATTCATGGGTCTGCCATCCCTAATGTCATCCATGTTTCAAATTTTTTTGCCCTTCCCTCTCCTTCAGTATTCAAATCCCATGGTCTAAACCAAAACAAATTTCCAGTAAGATTCAACTGATAAAAGTGCCCACTGGACAATGTGATTCAAATTATCCATGCTGAGGCATCTAGCAGAAACCCAACATAAATGTGTTTGTTTTGCCTAAAAATATAAGCACTGTAAAGACTATAAAATATTTTTTGCACATTTCACTAGTCATTCCTTTGGAAAGAATGCCAAATTTCTTTACATATTAATTTAGAGTCTGGATAGAATCATGAAGGTTTTGCGGCTCTCTTGTTATTTTTCTTTAATTAAGTGATTCTACTTTCAAGAGAAAATAATACGAAGAATCTTTGACCTCTCTCTTTATCTATTACATCTTAAGCAAGCATAGATATCTGGAAAACAGCTTAAACTCTCACTGAAAGGAATACCTGGTTCCTACTACAGAAATTAAGTGTGCAAGACAGATAATCGGGCAAATTGTTGTACAAAACAAGCCTGAAAATGGTAGTTAACCCTGGGCAGTCTCCAAAACATAGTGTTGCACATTACATTGCTCAAGTAAATGCTGACCTTACCTAGGATGACTACATTTAGGAGTAGGAAACCCACTCAATCATCATAACTTTTTTTTTTTTTTTTTACACACAGGAACATGTGACTAGAAAGTTTTTGAGTCCAGTCCCCTGTTCGCATAAAGAGTCATGTCAAGTTCCAGAGCTCATGAAATACCCAATCAAGAGAAATCCCTTTTCTTCTATAAACTCATCTACCAAAACATATCCCAGCACCAGAGAGCATTCCCAAGATCTACAACTTAAAGGCCTACGGGAAAGAAACAAAAGGAACAAAACTAATGCCAGCTGCCTTTGCAATAGCAGAACACTTACTAGGTGCAAATCCCAGATGGCGAGTATTCTGACATGCAGGAAGATGTCTCCTAATACCACATTTTTCAACTGTGGCAACCATGAGTTGGTTCACACCAGATTTTGAAGTACAGTGTGGGAACACCACCACCACATGCTTGGCATCCCAACACCAATGCATAGGAGCTGGCCAACACAAATCAACACAAACCACCACGTAGAAGCTGAAACTTGGGAAGAAACCCAACAGGCTCTGTTCTTTGAAGCAACCTGCACCACAACTCCTTAGCTCAGCCTGTCAACCTGGCCAGCAAGGCAGATGGAAAACATCTTGACTTCTCCTTATGGAAACGAGACTACGGGGAAAACCTTAAAGCTAATCGTATCAGCCAGCTTTCAGTTAACAGAAGACCTGGAAAGCATTCAAGGCAAGGAGGACAAAGTGCCTTCTTTCCACACATTCCAGCCTGATTAAATAACAAGGAGTGGCTTTGCATGGAGAAAATGCAAAGCGCTTGGGAAAGCTAGGTGGTGATAAAAAGTTTCCAGAATCAGAGTTTTACAGTAGGCAGAGAAGCCCAAATGAGGAAGGGTGGAACAGGCACAGTAATCAGATGCAAGAAAGCAAAGGGACACTACTTTGTGTGTCTTTAACACCCAGTACCCAATGACATTAATAAGCATGACCAGCTTTACACTTAGCCTTGAGACACTGGCATTAAGCAGTTATGGTAATATTTATGCCTAATTTATGGATGAAGTGAAAGTAAAGCTTGAGAGAACTTAGTAACTAATTCAAGGTGAAATAAGAAACGTCAGAGAAAAACCAGGAAAAGAGTGTAAGTCCTCTAGTTATGCAGTTTAACCACAAGAGATCACCCTTTCTCTCCTGGAAAAATCAGAAGAGCAAATGAATAATGCTTAAAAATGAAAGAATTGAGAGCCTAACAAAAATCTATCACAAAAATGACCAACAGCACCAACCACTGATAAATGACAAAAAAGTTGTAAAAACTCTGCACACTTTGGGTTCTCACCAGCAAAAGTCTTCAATTCCAGAACAACTGCAAAGAACAATCATCTGAGTTACGCAAGGGCAACTATTTTTATTTAATCTAGCCAAGTCTGGAGGTTTTGTCTGAGCAGTTTTGTCTCTGGCTCCTTGTAACTGGAAATGTTAGTAGCTGCATATCTGCAGAGCAGTTTTTTTTCCAAAGACACATCATCGTTTTCAGGGTAGTGTCCCAGCCGAGTTGGATTTGATTTTATCAAAAGCCAGAACTGATGACCATTGTCCAAAGCAGAGAGTACCTCTATGAGATATTAGAGCAGGTGACGTAGGAAGATTGTGACACCTTTTCTTGTAAGAAGTTTCTTAGCACAACCCATTCTACTTAATTGGGACGTCCTTCTTATTAGGATCCTTCTAAAGGCAATCGTTTCAGCCTAATGATAATGAGTCACAATCACTGCTGCTTAAAGCTGCACAGAAGTAACAACAATTCAACTAAATTAGGATATATTCTGCTAGCACCAGGCAGTTAAGTGGTGCACAACCAAGTGGAACACAGGATGGATTTGATTGTTTAGGCTATATATTACTAAATGAAGAAGAATCAAAAGATTAGATCCAACTAAACAGAGAAACTAAGCTCCCAAATCACCAGCTACAGCTTTACATTTATTTTTAATGGAATATAGAGAAAACAAAATCTTGGTCCTGCCAAAATCAGTTGCAAAATTTCAATATTCTCAAAACCAGCACCAAAAAAAAAAAATAAGTACAAATGCAGTTAAAGTGAAACAAGCCAGCTCACAAGCAAGAGAAAAAACAGCGATACATCTCCTCATATTTCTCCCAAGGTCTCTCCCAGTTCCCTAAAGTGGTCTTTGTGGTACTGCCATCGGGCAAGCAGCAGCAGATGCCGCTTACCAGCGTGCATCCATAGGTTGGATAGAAAACATGTGTGCCGAAGGCACAGTGATCTGAAGCTGATGCAACAGCTGTATCCCCTCCCCTTTCCCTCGTGAGGGGACCGATATGCACCTCACGCCTTCACCTACCTGTGATTTTCAGCATCGCTCTTCCTGTTGGTCACGAAGGGGCATTTTATAGAGTTTGAGCAGGAAAATTGCACAACGGCACACTGTGCTCAGCCACGCTATTCCACTGTCACAGTGACCACAAAAGTTTCAGTGTGAGCTGCGATTTTTTTGGCAGAGAGACGTTAAAACTGACACAGCGTATTTATTTCACGTCAAATACCCATCAGCTCAAGACTACCCTGATCTAAGCTATGCCCTGGAATTAGTGATGTGGAGGAGAAAGGCTTTCTATCACGCTCTTTGACAGGAGGCATCCAGATACAGAAAATAAAATTTCAAAATGCTAGCATCATCTTCCTTCTCTGCTACATGCAAATAAATATAATACATGCAGCCCTCAGTGCCTTGATCCAAGCAAGAAGTTAAGAGGTCATGGGGAATCTGATGGAAGAGAAAGGCACAACGAACATGCTTGAGAATATGGCTTAGTGGTGGACTTTCTAGAGTAACGTTAATGTTTGGACTTGATGATCTTAAAGGTCTTTTCCAACCCTGATGCTTCTATTCTATAACATGTTGGCAGTGCCAACTAGGGAGAAAGCTCGGAGAAATGTAGATCTGATGATACCCAGCCTAACTGTGAGATGCCTCTTGCAGCTAGCAGCAAGTACTCAAGATGGCAGACACATACTCAAGGTGGAGAAGGAGGTGAAGTGGTACAGGCATGGACTCTGGACAGGCACAGGAGTACTAAGTCATGCAAAAATGAGTTTTGCTAAAAACAGGCACAATCCCCTATTCTATCAAGAGTTCGCAGAAGGTCTAAGCCTTTGAGTCACAGAAAATGACAAATGTGTTAATGGGTTTTATTTCACGGAAAAAGGCCTGTCAGCTGACACCAGCAGAACAAAAGGATTCAGTGATTCATAGCTTAATATGCTTTCCCAAGGCCTATAATTTCCTTCACTCGCTACCATCAGCCCCCCAAAATGCCTGGCCACAATAAGATGACTTCCCCTTCGGCAAAGCTGATGGGGGCACGGCCCGAAAGCCCAACGGTGCCGATGCAGCATCTCTCCTAAACCACACTGGTCTCTCCAGTGTTTGACAAAGAAAACACCTGCAGGTAGTTAAGCACTACCATATAGTACACGAGCAGCGAGTCTCTCGTAATGCTACTATTTTGGACTTTTTGAGAAGAGAGACTGAGTATTTCAATTACAAATTAACTAACTCATACAAGCACATAATCCCATGCAAGATCTACTATCCAAACAGGCTCTTGTACCAGGTACTGCAGCTGTAGTAAAGTGGTACTAAATGCTTGATCCAAAAGAGCGTTTTTTTCTACTGTTTTCTCTGTGTGTCACCATTCCTCTGGCATAGGTACCATGAATCAGATGCCTTCAAGGGTCGGACACATCATTGCAAAAACACTGATACGCTCACATTTCTCAACAGTTGCACTGAATACTATGTAATACACTTGGCAAGAATGCTTTGAATACCTTAAAAAACACCTCCTCCATTTGCTTCAATATTCGCAAAGATTAGTATGCTTTTTGCAGATGGAATTGTTGGCCAAAACTCCACCTTTCACTTTGGAACACCATCAGCTTCTAGAAAACTCCATGAATAATACATAGGGGAGCAGATACTCAGTGCTGAGACTGAGCACGGGGTATTCCCATCACAGTTACCAACTGCACCCTTTACATTTCACAGGAGGACAGGGTAGCATCAGCTGGAAATGGGATCAAAGGGAGAGGGACAAGGTGCCTGTAGTCCATGGAGCAATCACCACCTAGAGCTAGGGAGCCAATTAGGTACAGGAAAGCTTACACAAACCATATGGCCAGGAATAACGATGGTTTGCAATTCAAACTGGTGAAACACTTGACCCTACAAGGGTGGGGTGACTGGTTGATGGGAGAATGACACCCCTTTCTGCAGAGCCGGGTGCTTGCTATTTGCTTTGTAAGTCCCTTCCAGGAATGCCAAAGCCTTGGGCTCTGCCATAGGCAATGCCGCCATCTTGCCAAAAAGCAGCTAAAACCATCACCCTCCTTCAACTTTGAACAACTAAATCATCAGCCCAAATGTTTCTGAGAGGCACGAGGGTAAGTTATCGAATACAATAAAATAAAAAAATCAATAAAGTGCAGTTGGTAGGGCGTTAAACCCTAAAACACAGGACACACAGGCGTTGCAATGAATCCCCCAAGCCTAGGGACACTTGACTAAAATTCTACTGCTGCCTCATGTTGCCACGTGTCAGCGGGGCAATGCAGGCGGCTCTGGCAGAACTCCTCCTGACTTGGTAAGGGTCAGGATTTTACCCCTGGGCAATGAGTTTTGGGTAAATTCAAGCGTGCAGTAAATGTTAAGTAATTAGAATTTCCTTTCAACTGCTTGTGCAGATGAATATCAGATCAGCCACTCCACCCTCAGTATGAAAGCCCTGGCTTAATGAAAGTAAAGAATGATAAAACGTTTTAGAAACACGAGCTGCTATTTACTGGCTTTAGGGCACTATCCCATCACCTCAAGCATTTACTATACTCCCTCCCACCCTGCTAAGGATAGCACTGAGCAAACGGATTATCACAGCAGGAGAAAAAACAACTACCCTTGAAGGTATATAGAATCATAAAATCATGGAATGATTCTACGCATATGGTACAGGACTATGGCAATCTCCTGAACTGTCAACGACCCCAGAGTAGGACATGTCCTACAGCCCCCCAGCATCCCCCTCCAACCAGGTTTGCTGCATCATTTGAGGTAGCCCTAGGAGGTGAGATGGTCTTGAGTTCAGGTACTGACAGCTGTGACCTGTGTGGGACCAAGGTACTCAGCTCGCAGTCTCTGTAAAGAAGTAACCTGCTGCCTTCAGCATGTGCTTCAGTGGGGTTTTGCCACGTATTTAAAGGCAAATATTCACCTAAAAAGCTCACTGACTGGAAACCCTGAATGCTGGCCAGATGACAGTCCTTTCTAAAAGTAACCTTATGCTCTTCAAATATTCCACTTGGCTTACTAAATAGAAATTGCTTGTTAATAGCACGGATTTCACCATCCAGATACTTGATATAGACACCTACAACAATAAATCAGCTCTGACCAGTAAAGGCTAACCTATATACATTGATATATGGTAAAATCATTACAGGAAATGAAAAAAAATTTACAAGAAGAGACATCAGGCTACACTGCTACATTTTATGACCACTTGCTCTACATACTGGCTGGCTGAACCCATTTCAAATAATTCAGGTTTTACAGAGCTGATGGACAACCTCTTTGCACCCAGCCATTATACAAACTGTATTCAGATGCATGAGCTCATTACATGGCTACCAGTTTAACTTAAAAATATTTGTAAAAATTATTTTGCAGATTTTTAATGCTACATTTTTTTTTGTCCCTGCAGAATATCCCTTTGTTTATTCTGAATTTTATGATATCAAGATACAGTTTTATTCCTAAAGTATCTCATTCATTTTTTGAAAATGATGCCCTCTATTACTTTCTCCAGATCAAAATGGCTACACGTTTGTTCTCTGAATAGTTAAAGGTCAAATCCAGTTTTCATTTATCCATAACCTTCAGATCTGAACCTCCATGTTATTAATCTCCTCCACTGTTTCACCTAGACATTCACAAACAGATCAATAAACATCAAAAACCCTATAATCAAGGAATATGGTAATTTCTATACCAGACACTTCTCCAGTGCACTGAACAGACAGTAGTTAATAAACAGATGTTCACTTTTTTATCTTTTTGGTTCAGTGTGGTCTTTGGCATGACTTTGACACGACCGCATCTTATCCATCCTCTGCTTCGAGGAAAGCACGATGCTGTTCCCCAGGGGCTCACCTCTTCCCATGGGTGCCCTCGAGAGGATAGAGACACATCCCCAGTGGTGCCTCAGCTGTCCCATGGAGCTGCTTCATCTCCAAGCATAGCTTCACAAAACCTCCCCCAGTACTCAAGCACAAAAACTAGAGCACGGAACAAACTGTGAAGCAGTTTTTGCCCCACAGCCTTGGTCTGGGAAATGGCTGAGACAACTCAACTGAAATTAAAAAAAAATATTTCTTTTTTAAATCATTTTGAGGGAAGTGACTGCCCTAGAAAAAACATAAATGCTGTTGGAATAGATCAGAAGCAACTGAAAAACTGGAATTGCGGACACATAATGATCACCAGCAGGTAGCTGTAGCAGTAGGTCATGATAAGTGCCATGCCAGTTACATCTCATCTGCTGATTTTATTTAGCCTTTTCTCTCTTAAGCGGACTGAAAGAAATCAAATGGTATTTGGAAACTTCAGACACAGCTTCAGTGGGTCAGCATTACATAACTGATAAGCTGACTAAACAGCAATATACCCTATGAAGGACACAGAAATTAAGTATAAAACTTGGAAATTGATTCAAGTCAAAAGCCCAGAGAGAAAAGAACCCACAAATAATAAACCAGTACAAAGTAAACTCATCATCATATTCCATTTTCCCAACAGTCAAACTCCATTTCTATCACTCGGGTACAGTCCACGAACAGCCACCTGCTCATGACATCATGTCTTCCCTAATCTTGCCTGCACACAGACTTCCACTTTATTTTCCACTAGCCACATTCGTGACAGCTACCTTCTTTCAGCTAACCATTCCTCGGGATCTTCTCCAGGGCTACAACAACAACAGAGAGATGCCCAGTCCTTTTACTGTGAACATCATCTTATACCTGCAACAAATCAACCCAAAGGTTCAGCCTGGAAGTCCTTGCTGGAGGCGGTTACAGCTCCTAAACTAAGTTGTACTTATTCCAATCACATTCTCTATGGATAAGTACAACAAAGTGTTCCCCCTTTTAGATTTCTTAATATTAACAGTGATATGAACCATAGTAATTATAAGAGAATTATGAAGTTCATAATATTTGGAAGAGACACAGATTCAACGAGAACTACTATTTTGTATCATAAAAGCACACCATGAAATGTTAATTGCAATGCACAATACTGCAACGACTACAGGAATTATAAGCAAGTTTTCATCATCTCAGCTGCATGTCATGAGGAAAATGAACAAAAATAGCCTAAATTTCTAGTTCAAAAATAAAATAAATTTGCAGTTAATTATTTCAACTCTATTCTAGTGAAAATGCAGAACTCTGCAATTTAAATCATTTGTAGTTTCATGGCCTCCAGCCATGAGCGGACAACACACTACCATTGACCCTAGCCACAGGGACTGCTACAGCAGGCCAAGAGCAATCCATGAGCTTCATTAAGAAATTTAAATACAGTTCATTTATATATATATTTATATATACACACACACACACATATAGACACACACACACACAGATAGAAATTAAAGAGTAGGCACTTATATGCACTAGACTTCCCAGAGAGTACCCTCTGCTGGAGAACCATCACTTTGAGCTCATTTGCCCAGAAATAAGTAATCAAGAAAGTAACACTTAACTTGCTGCTAAGAGTTTGAGTATATGTTGGACTTGGTTGTGCAGAGAGATGTATGCAGGGCCACCTCCACCTATACCCTTCTTGGTGGATGCTTGGTGGAGGCAGCCAATGTGAAAAAAAGGAGTTACAATGCCTGTCCCCTGTTTATCTCTGCATTCATTTCATCTCAAGAGTTCATAGGCAATAGGATGCAACTCTTCTCCTAATGTCATGCGAGGGTGAAGCCACAGCACAGTGCCAAGGATGCTGCTGTACAGGCATCTGACAGCTCCTGAATGTAGCACATGGAGCACCAACCCATCAACAAGAATCTACTGTATGAAGTAAATCAACGTAATTTCACTCATTGCTGTGGTCTTTTAAACTAAGTTTTAGTGCTCTCAGGGACAAAAATATACTGTCTAACCATAGAATATTCATAGGAAGAGCTAAACTGCTCATTTAAATTTAAAAAATAAAAATAAAATCACTTTCTCTTGCACCATGATATATATATATGCGCTACACAGACACAGAACTTAAAAGACACATGTCACATGGGTCATCTTTTCTAACACGAGGTTTGCCTAATGAAGACAGACAGTTCTTCTGGCCCAAATTCCTTATGTTAATCAAGTCTCTATGTGATTAGCAATAGGTTTAGTGGACACCCAGAATATTTTGCTGAGTAAGAAAGTTGCTTCTTACCCTGGCAGAGATGGAACAACCTCCCTTCTCCCCATCTCTTGCAGTAGCAGCGTATAGCACAGTAATGGCAATATTCCAAAATATGCAGGTCACCATGAATATGGCTGCAGCAGACAAATCCTTCAGTATGAGAACTGAAGGACCACATTTTATGAAGAGGAATTTTGACAGAAGAAGAGGAATTTTGACAGAAGAAGAGGAATTTTGACAGAAGAAGAGGAATTTTGACAGAAGAGGTGAGTTGTTTCTTCTTTTATTTTATTTTTTTCACGTGGAAATTGTTATTCTTGGTATTTCCAGAGCACAGCAAAGCACTAAAAGATTTCCATTTAATATATCTTTAAGTTCCTTCCTCAGTCAGTTTCATCTTTGTTCAGCACTCAAGGGGCATTCTTCGTCCACCAAACATGGGAATTGAAACATTTTTACTTAGTTTTCAAAATCAGTTGTGAGTATATACATCACTGGTATTGATTTATCATACAACAACAAGCCCTTTCCCCACCTCTGCTTAAACAACCACTACTTGGAACTTAGAATTTACAATGAACTTTGGTGTCAACTAACAAGAACAACAAAGACCCCCACTGATTTAAAAGGATGAGTGTAACAATCATGGCAAAAGCAATGACAATGTGACAACATGAAAGCCTTTGAGACCAGTTCTTCTCCATTGGGAGGAGTTCAGGTTTTACCCTACACTCAAACCCATAAACATTAAAAGTTCTACCAGATTTAAGGATCCTCAAGTAACCTTGACTTTGACCTGATCATGACATAAAGAACAACTGGAAATTTTGAGACAAGGTTTTCTTCTTCAGATGGAGCTGGAAAGAGGAACTGGAAACTGTCCTTCAGTTTTGGTTATGGACTGATTATAAAGCTGCCACTTGCAAAGTCCACCCTTCGGAGTTTTTAAGCAAAAAAAAGTTTTCAAAAGGGATCTGATTCAGAAAGCTCAAATCCAGCAGTACCTCTTTCCACAGCACACTCTCACAGAGAAAAAAAATGCAGATGCAGACACAGACTGCTCTGAACTAGTTTCTCAGGATACATAGCCTTGATCTTCACATACTTTTGAAAAATACAATCTGAATTGTTCATACACACAAAAAAATACTTTCTGAGATCTGCACATCATGGTGGACGGCAAAGAGAGATATGACTGCTAGAGATAGTGCTTGCAACTAACTAACAAGAAATGGTAAAGTATTTTGGGGGTGACTTCAGAACCATGGGAAATATGCAGGATGAAGCAATGGCTTTCGTGTGCAAGTGGAAGTATGATTAAAATGTCCTTCGGCACATAACTCAAGAGTCAGCACAGACTAATACGATGTAAACGAGAGAGATAAGATGCTCATGAACTGTGATTTGTCAATAGAGCATATGAGATTAATGCAAGCAGCTATAGAGAAGGAAAACAAAAAAAACCCAAAACCACAAATGGTAGAAAATTTTCACACTAAGACACTCTGCATTTTTTAGGGAATGAACTGAGAACTGAGTGTGCAGTAACATTTCTGTGATCCTCTTTACAAGCTAACAGTAACTGACTGGTTTGCATGGCAGCAACGTAAGAGGACAGCTCTGTTGAAGCAAAGACCAGTTTGTGCTTGATTTTAGCTGTACACCAAATTTTCATTTAGGTGCTTCAGAAGCAGACTAACCAAGAAATTACTGAAGTAAATCATGGAGAGACGTTCAAAATAAGCAATACTAGCACAGAGAAAGATGATGTATCTTGGGAGCGGCTAGAACATGCATGTCTTCATCCAAAGAAGACAATGTCCAGGACAACAACTAAGTCAATTTCTTGTCCAAAGACAGGAAATATATTATTAGAGATGCCTAACCTAGACTAGGTGGAATCAAATACATTTTTGTCTCCTAGCTGGACTTGGGCTGTTCATCTACTGATCTTGGGCTTCAGGCCCAAGCAAACCTCAACTCACGTAGCACATCATCTCAGTCACGTAGGCTCCTCCAACCACCTAAGCCACTACACTTCCGCCAGAAGTAACAGCCCCATGGTATCCCACCACCTTGCCATCTAGGTGTAAGGCATATGGCTAATGATTACTTATTTGGCTCATGTCCTATTTGAATATCAAATCCAGAGGCCCATGGTACATGCTGGAAAAGCTGCTGGGGACCAGGGGACTTCTGGATGTGGAAAGAGACTCCCAGAGGCATGCAGAAAGCCTGCTGTGCAGGGGCTCAGCTGGTGGCAAACACCAACAAGCTGGCCGCCCGTGGAAATCCTGTTTCAGAGACAGCTCCCCACCGGTCCATCTGTGCGTGTGCCAACACTCGCTCTTTATTCAGCTCCCTCCGTCAGTTTATTTTGGCTGTCGACCAAATCTCCACATGCTGCAGCCTACAGCTGGGAATCTGCTCAGGCAGCAGGGGAACGGCACGGGGGTTATAGCACTGCCACACCACTGCTGGCCAGCCCCAGACTGGGAACACCAGCACTGCCATCAAGCTGGGCTGGCTCCTCCTCACTTCAGGAGGGCTCTGCAGCGACAGCAGTTTGTGAGAACAGAGTGACCTCCTTCATCCCATTGAGGGACGTATGTGACATCCGTAGGTGCTGTGGTTTGCAGGCTGTGGTTACGGGCACAGAAACGAGCTCAGTTTTTTGCTCACGTAGCTGTGCGTGCTGCTGAGCATCCTCTGGCTTTCAAGACCCATCAGTGCAAACCAGACCTGCACTGGTGGGGGTTTGTAAAGTGCATTGCTGAGTTTGCTTTATCACCACAGACTAAATTCTACTGCAGATGACTTCTATAAAATGAGATACATTGCTGTAATAAAGGAAACAATATTTACCAAGATAGTTAGAACTTTATGTTCGATATATATCTTCAAAACAATTAACTAATATTAGGGCATTAATTTTCCTCAGACCTGCATGTCTCAGGCTCGTATGGTTAGGCTTCTTTTATTTTGCACAGCTATGGGGTAATGCTTCAAATCTGCTGCCTTGAATGGGAACAGAGATACACCAGCACCTGCGATGAGACCAGAGCTCAGAGGTGTTAATTCGCCAGCCCAAACCCTGTTCTTTATAAGAGGTGAGAGTTGGCAGCAGGGTAAAACGGGGTGTGAGATGCTCCCTGGGTGAAGCCAACAACCCAAGGTTCACTGTGACAACCACACAGCATGAATGATGCACCCAGTAAAAGTTTTAACATGCAGATCCAATGAAGGTTCACTAAAAGAAGAAATATTCTAGCTTGATGGCACACAAAGTGGCCTCACCCTAGTGTATGTATGCTGACACTGGGGGCACTGCCCCTTATTTACACCGCTGATGATCCCAAATCACCTCTAACTATGAGCCCAAAACACTCATCATGATGAAGAATGGGAGACATACAGAGGAGCATGCTGCACAGAAGCAAGAGGGATGGGAAGAGGAGCTTTGCTCCCACGAGGAACGTAGGCTTTGTCCAGGTCCAAGGATCTACAGCAAGTGCAAGCTTTCCACAGCACACCTCCAAAATGAGCTGGGAGCCACGACTCCCACCTCCAGTTGCAATCTGCCACAGATACCTGCTTGGCCTTCAAGAAGCCCACAGACATAGGTATTCCTGTTTATGTAGCATAGCTCTTCTCAAAGTACTTTCTAAATGTTACCGAAACATGCCTCCATGGCGTCACCAGTATTACAGAGGGATACATGGGGGACCCAGTAGCTTTAGCAATAAACCAATTCTCAAAAGAAACAGGGAAAATAGGACCTTCATGGTGGCTTATTTAAGCACAGGCAATCAACTTGGCCTTGGTAGCAGAAGGGCGGGCGTTCTGCTCCTTGGGTGCATTTCAAAGAAAACTGCTATTCAGGAGATGAAAATAAAGTGCTCTTAAAAAAAAGACACCCTTCACCCAGTGCTGCAAACTTCAATAAATCCAGATGTCTAATACTTCAATTCTTAAAACCATACCATGTAAAATAAATAAATAAAAAAACCACCTATATACGTGTATCTCAAAAGACAAATGTGAGGAGGAAAGCATGCTTTATATTCATTAAAGAGCTCACCAAACTGCACAGCCTACCTGGGAGATCTGAATGCAAAATAAAATAAAATAAAAATAAAATATGAAGTACAGACATTTCAAATCATAAAGAGCAAATTTCAAGGGCAGCAAAATGTTACGAAGTAGGTTAGTCTCAAAGATACTTTTAAACATTCCATTATCGGGAAATCCAAATGTCAAAAAAATCCCCAAACTGACTTAAAAATAAATACATTTTTATAGTAAACCTGGAGTTCTTTCATTTGCTGCTTTATTTCCACAACTTTCAGCACACGCTGTGCTTTAGTCATGTTGTCAAATTTACCTCTTCAAACAAGAAAATCAAAAATTACATTTTCCTGCATGTCAGGGGAAAAGTTCTCAAGGAAACCCAGCATCCTAAGAGCTGAGGGTTTAGGAAAACCATCAAACAGTCAGAGACCTTTATTGACCACATCAGCCACGGTACTTAGGCACAACCAACGGGGTTGTGGGCCCATGGCCCGAGCACAGTCCAACCACCACTCACTGCTGGAGCTAGATGGTGGGACCTGCCAGCCCATGTGCTTTGGAGGATGAAGTAACCTTTATCAAGGTCATGCTTTGAATGCAAACATGCCACAAGGAACTTAATAGAAATTAACGCCTGTGTAAAACACAGTGATTTGAAGTTTAACGTATAGCATTCTGATTTGAAAATCTGGACTTTGATTTCACAGCATTTCCTTGGTTTCAGGTTTTTCTAAAGGTGCAAAACCACCACCCTCTCATTCTTTAAGACAAAGTTTAATGAAAACACCAAGGGATGGTGATAAAATTACTTTAACCGAACCACTGATTTAGCACAATATTCTTAACCAGATGAAGCCCATAGGAAACAGGTTTCAGACAAGGCAAAATTCAGACCGATTTTATCAGCAGCACGATAAAGATCAAAGATGACAGGATTTTTTACTCGCCAACTCATCTGGTTTTTATTTTGTTTTGTTTTTTCTAAATCCTACCATAAAAACAATATGTCAGATCCAGCTTTCCATCACTACAGTGAAAAATGAGGAGTAACACCAATAGAGTCACCGAATCTACCACTGAGCAAAACACTCGGGAAAATCTAGTGTCCCCTCTCTCTCTCTTTTTTAGGTATAACTACATCTCATCAGCAGCTTGCTAACCGCTCGCATCCAAAATCCCAACAGGAAGCAGCAAGTAGTGCCAAGGGAACCATCCAGAAGGTACGCAGCCCATCCGACCAAGACTTTTTAACTTTGCAGCAGAACACACTTATCTCCGGCAAAGCTTTTGTTTAACCACCCCAGGTGAAAACAGATGCGGGTGACAAGCATTTACAAGTAATTTAACCTGAAATTCGTCATGGGGTTTGCTAGTCTTTGCTGGAAACCACATTTGGCAGCCATACCCAGCCTCTGCAGCCTCAGTGACGGGCACTCCCAAAAACACGAAACGGAGGCTGGCAACGTTTTCCATGGCAAGCTTTAATGCACTTTGCTGGTATTTTTTTATTTTCCAGAGATGCTTTTCTCTGTCATTTTATGTAAACATGATACCAAGTTCAGTAAAATTTTGTTTAGTGAACTCAAGGAACTCCTTTTAGTAAAAAATATAACAGAAAAATATCCATGAAAATCTGAAAGAGGGAGTGAATACTTTGACCTGAAAGCTCATGTGTTGACCAGATTTTCACTGTAAAGACTAATCACTGAAGAAAGCACCGAATGGCAAAATTCACTCATCATAAACTTCAGAGATTTCAAGAAAGCACTTGACAGACTCCATCACTATTCACTCTGGAACATCTTGAAGCATTAGGCTTGCCAACAAAAATAATTACATCATCAAGCCTTTATACCAAGCTGCAGCTTGAATACTTAAAGCAAATGTAGATTTAAGTACAGGGTTCAATGTAAAGGGTGGTGTCAGATCAGCAAGAATTTGCTCACTTCTGTAGCTGAGCACTACAATCAACGCCACCAGGAAAACAAAGAAAAAAGTACCAATATATGGTTTGACAACAGTCCCTTTCAAAATCCAGCCATTGTTGATGTCCCCAAGTCCTCCAAGTGCATCCTACCCAACATGCAAGATGGATAAATGCCAACAGTTGGATCCAGCACTGGAGGAAGATAGGGCTAGCAGCCTGCTACACAGAAAAAAATATAGTTAAAACACAACTTCCATCTTAGAAGCAGCAATGCAATTTATTCAGTAATTGGCCATAATTCAGTCAACAGGGATAATTTCACCAACTGAAAAGCAGGTATTTGCACTTAGTATCTTAAAAGGGATTCATCCATTAAAAAAAAAAAATTATCTACAGCTCAAACTCCTGAAGATTACAAGTCCTCGATTCAAAATGTTATTCCTGCCTTGATATACAGAAGAGACAGCTGTAAATCCCTGAAAGGCACAGACAAATGCTGTTAGAAGTAAATGTATAAGAAGATCCTGGATAAAGCATAAGAAGAATTGATAAAGAGATGCATGGATTTATTCCAAGGCTGTCTCTTACCTGGTAGGGTTACCCAGAAAAGGGGGTGGGAAACATTCAGAAAGCATGCCAGGGATGCAATTGGAGCAGAAGAAAGGGGGAGGGGGGCGGAACCTAGAAAAAGTGGAAATGACACTAGAAGTTTAGCAAGCACAGGTGGCTTTTTAGAGTAATTCCTCCTCCTCTTCAACTACAGAGGCAGATAAAAAGCTGCATCATTAGATCCTGGCTACGGCAATACAGACACCAAAAAGCAGTAATTTTCTCATGTAAGAGCACCTAGACTCTGGGCTTTTTGCAGGTCAGGTTTATATCAACCAGAGGCGGTAGGTCCTTGCTGACAGCTACACCAGCAGGACTCAGCAGCACCACCACAGCTCCAGTCTCCAGCACACCCTGTCCCCAGCTATGGTGGGCTGCCTCTGTGCTCTCACACATACAAAAATACATCCCCACCTTGCACACTTGGAAATGGTATTCACAGCAAAACTGCCCACAAGCAATGACACTGAGGAACAGCAATAAAACTGTCCCCTCATATAAATGACCTTCACTCAACTAAAGCTTTTCTAGAGCTCCACTCCAAAACTGGGGGGTCCTTAAAAGTCATTGCTTAAGAGACGAGGTGCTTACCAACTAGGAATGAGATGTGATGTGAAGGGATTCCTTCTTTCTGCTCTTACAATTTTAATGTTTCTATAAATGCTTCACATACACAGACTATGCGTCTTTATTGTAAGGTTGCAAACTCTGAAGGCTAATTTTAAATGAAGAGTGAATGTTTAAAGCAATGTAAATCCCCCTAAATGGCAAAGGCAGTCTACACCTTATAATATACTGCATCTACTAGCAATACACTAGTGTTTAAGTGAACGATGTGAGCATGACTTGGACTAAAATTAAACTTCACAGCCCGGTATTACACCGCTGACAAAAACTGCACGTATTTTAACATAGGCACTAAATAGAACCCAAAGAGTTTAAAAAGCTCAGAAAAACCACACACATGCAGGAAAATGACTGTACTTATCAATATATAGGTAACAAAATTAATACTTTTGGGTTGATAATGCATTTAAGTTACAACATATTCCACACACGACTCAAACAGAAAACGTAATCTTTTTGGAACAACCTAGTTAACTCTATGCCCAAACCACACCAAAGGAATGTTAAATTCACCAAGTCAAGTAATCTAAAATTAGGAATTGCCAGATTAAATTTACTACTGTAATTGTAATTTTGTTCTCTTATGCTTGTCACTACCACACATGGTTTTATTCCACTGCTAGGTTTTTTCACAAAGCCGACACAGGAGACCTGAAAAAACTACTGGAAAGTTGGAAGGAAAGCAGAAATAACAAAAGATTACAGTGATTAGTACCTGATTCGAGAGAAAAACAATAATGACAAAATAAAAAGAAACTCAAACTGCAGTGTTTCCTTGTCCTTCTGTCACCGAGATGGACGGCTTCACTTCAATGTGTTTCAAATGTACATTTAGCTACCTTTTCCCTGGCAGAAGATTACAGAATGGTACCTTATTCTGGGAGGAAAACAAAACCCAGATTTTCTCTCTGTAACAGGTAATACTCCAGGGAATATGGAAACACAGGCAAATCCGCTTTTGTGAAATTCTGCTCTGCAACTCCAGAGTTTTATTCACCTCAAGTAGGACAGTCAAACACCCAGTAAAACCCAAAAAAGGAAACATCTGAAACTACATCTCAGTCCTTATTCTCTTGGCTTTAAAATTATAACCCCTCATTAGAGGAACATCTCATTAAATAGCCCATCTGGGTCATCATGCAGGTTCTCTGCTCTAACAGGCAGCACAAAACCCTAGAGGACTCAGGGACAGTTGATGTCCAAGAGCTTTTTCTTTGCTGCACTGAGCAAAGATTTGCCTGGTGTCTCTAAGGACCCTGACGGCAAGAAGGTTGGGAGCCTTCAGTTTATACTCTCCATCATTAAATCTCCCAGGGAAAGTGCTGTCTTTCATTATCACCACTATTAGCACTTCCTGGCAACTATGAATTTGGTTCCTTGAATCAACTGTCCCTGCTCTACTGCTAAATTCCTTTGGAGGAGCTTGCTGACTCCTTTTAATCCCAAGTAAAAATGTTTGCATTATTACAAGCTATTTAAGAGGACCTTTACAAAGCACAAAGAGCACACATTTCAAGGACAAGGTTCACCAACTGCATAGGATGATGAGCATTATGGCACTGCTGTGCTCGGTTTTTTAGCACCTAAAGAATCACCTGCTGGTCCATACATCCCAAAACTCATACTTATTTGAGGTCAGAAGCAGGGGTGACTGAATCTAGACGGGTGTTTGTGTTCTCAACAACAGCTTCTTAGTCATTTAACGATGCTCTCTGACCTTGCCACACGATCAGTAGTGTAAACTTCCCCTCAGTGAAGTAACTGATGAACACATCAAGAAAGTCTGAGAAGGTGCAAGACAAGAAACAAAACATCCTAATGGTGTTTGTTTCATTGAATGCCACTAACACAGAAAACAGGACCCCACAGATATTAAACTGACCATCTAGTCATTTTCCAGTATTTCTATGTGTAGCTGCAAGCTCAGGCTCACTCATCTAGGACCAAAAACAGACCGAGTGAAAATTTAACATATCATAACCTTAAGATGGTAAATGCTTCCAGACCAAAGTGAAGTAGATTCAAGACTGCTAACACCACAGAAGACCCTTACGGATGTTTTTGGTGCATGCACGTAATAAACAAATAGCCTAAATGTCAGAAAAAGTGTTGATTTAAGGCCTGGAGTAAAAAGAGCGTGTAGTTTCCTAGCACAACAGAAACCAGGTGCTGCTGCAGTGCCGTCACACGTGGATCGGGACATCAAAAAAGCCAAACTGACACCAACAGCTTTGAAAGTAGGAACAAAACAACACCTTGCTTCAGCAGACAAGGAAGCATAACTTAAATTCCAGCTTGAGATTCAAAGCATCTTAATAAAGCACTGTGCACACATGAAAAGGCAGAATGTTTTAAAGCTTAGAAAGTACCTCTTTGAAAACTCTATTTTGTTTTTGAGAAGATGCACTTTGACCCTCATGTTTTATACCACCTTACTTTCTTTTGCTGTTTTCTATTTCATTCAGAGAGAAGAGAAAGGAACACATGCGGCTCCAACTTGTAAGTCCCCACACCACTGGTCTTTTTGCTCTGTCAATGGTGTGCAGGAGCCAATACCCCAGATGCTTTCCATCCCTCCCTCCATCCAAGACCAGCAGGATGCACATCCTCTTCTGCTCCAGCTGTGCCCTCGGCAACCTAACCGTGCCAGCCTGTCTCCATCTCCTCGTGGCAGCTCCCTGGCTGGAGACAGGGACTCCCCACAGAGCTGCCAGCTGAGCCCGATGGAGTTGCCCAGCCATGTAATGGCCTGGCTCTGCAGCCAGAGCCGGCCGGGGAGCACGTTGATGAGCCAGGCGACTGGTATCTCTGGTGCAAAAGCACCAGGGCAGCTGGCACAGTGAAAGGACCTCTGCCAACAGCTTCACCCTCTTGGTAGGTAGCCACCACATAAGCCGTGACCACCTACGTTCACAGGTCAGAGGCCATTTCCTCATGACCACACACAGCATTAAACCAGAGGTGTAGCTGGCCTCTGGTACCTGCACTTCATGAACATCCAAAGCATGAGCTATCCAGAAGCACGACATGGTGCAAGTCAGGCCAAATCCTCCAAGTTGAGCAGTGTTTTTTTCAGCTCACAGAAGACTGTGGTCATTCACTAGCTACAGCCTTTGCCCATTAGCTTTAAAAAGTCTGCAAAGGAAAAATACTGCTGAGCACTCACATTAACAGGAAGTCTTAATGAGGGTAAATGCTGGGAGCATGCCTCATGAAAACCAATTTCCTTGCTTAATTTAGACAAGGTGAACCCAACGAGAAGATACTGCAGTTATATTTACTCCGTCATAAAAACTCAAGGCAGATGGAGGCTGCTGGCTTCAAACCTGGGGGTGCTTCCTTTACAAGATGCCCACTCCAGAAGACCTCAACTTTTTTGCCTGCAGATTAATTAGGCTTATCTGTCCCTAAAATAAAGGTCAGGGGAAGGCAAGGTGTGTTACAAGGCACAATCCCACACCAGACACACTACGAGAGCAGGTGTGCAATGGGAGCATCTTCCTACTAGCTAGACAAGCAGCTCACAGAAGTGGGCTTTTCCTAACACTTAGACAATCTCAATCAACTGAAGATCAATACTACCATTTGACCTCTCTATTTTGCTTAGGGTGGACAAGGGGAGAAAAATTACCCTGACAACAAATATTATTTGCCTTTACGTCTGCACTTACGCATGGGGCTTCTGCAGGCACAGATATCCAGAGGTAACACCAAGTTTAAAGACCTGGTAATTTTAGCACAAAAATGCAGCCAGCTCAAGACTAGACAATAGTTGTGCAAGGTTTTGAGGAATGTGGTCCTGAATATCCAAGTGCTACGTGTCACACATTTCCATCATCCCTTGTTTCTTCTTTATGCATAGAAAAGCAACTTAAATTATCCAGAACCCTGTTTTCCATGCAAACACAAAACAAATTCACTCATTTAACAAAGAATGGCTTTCAGAGTACTCTGGCTATCGAAGAGACACGGACTCTTATTCTCAACTTCAATAAACTCTAAACTTCCAAAATTACCTCAGAAGGAACACACAGGCTTCCACCCTGCAAACATATGCATAGTTGTATCTTTACTTAATTGAACTGTTACTCATACATATAGAGGTTTGCAGAGCTGGAGCCTCTACCTCTTTGTATTCAAGTTGCTTGATAAGTAAAATGCTAATAAGGTAATGTGCTGCAAATGCAAATTGTGTATTATTGATAAAAAGTTACAATTCAGCACGGAGGATTTAAAGAGAAAATATTGAGGCCTATACTAAAAGAAAGGAGCAGGAAAATTACACATTTCAAAAATAATGTTTTACATTTTCTATTTATTCTATTTATTTCTACCTATTAAACATTTTTCTATTTATTATCCCTCAAAATGGAGCCTCTTGCTTTGTTTGCCAACTTCAGGCTGCATACATATGCTGAGACACTATTCTGCCTATCAAGACATGGTTTTCACTACTTAAAATTAAAAATTCCCACAGAAGGCACCAAAACAGGGTGATGGAGAGAAGGTGAGAGAAACAGGAGAGACTGCTGTGCTGAAAAGCTCTGTTGTGTTCAGCCACATATTTTTCTCATTTGTTTAGTCTGAAATTCCTCCTTCAGTGACTCTGGATTTGTTACCTTTTCGGAAGGCATCAGGAACATCTGGACTCCATATGGCTCGCACCTACTCCGTGCCAAATGAAGCTATACTCTGTTTTCTAAACCCTTTATTTCTCCCAGCATTGCCGCAGTCGAGGTTTTAAATATCTCCACAACAGACTACAATGTAACCTCAGAATCACTCAGTTTGTTGACACAAATTCCACCGTGGTGCATTAACCATGGCTGGGTAAGGCAGCAATTTTTGTCTTGTTTTCTTCATTAACATTTTTCTTCATTTTCAAGATTATGATAATACAAAGGAACATATACTGAGAGGGCTGTTCAGCAGTAATGTGACCTACACTCAAGGAGGCTGTCCCACCAAGATAAAGGAGGCTAATCATGAGGGTCCTTGCACGAAGAATTGCGCACTAGAGAGAAAGAGATTTAAAATTTTCCTTTGGTCTCCTAATTTCCCAGCTCTCGATGGTGATACCTTGAATCTTCTTCCAAGAGAGTAAATCATTTTTGAAACTCAAATACTGTGGAATAACCTTGCAAAAGTATTTTCCTCTCCCTTGGCTAAAAAAGACAAAGTATTATTTGCCTACCTCTGCTAGACATTTCTGCTTCTCAACACCTCCCACAGGTCTCACTCATATCCACCACTGCTGGGACTGCAGCTACTGGAGAGACAATGGGCTGTTCTGAGGCTTCTGCCAGCCAAACCCACTGATGCAGATGTTTGTACCACCCTGAACCCTGACAAAGGGTTCTTTCGCAATTATTCACTCTCCAGGAGTGATGCAGAGACCCAGAAACACTCCACTAATTATCTGGATACTGTTCCAAATACAAATGGCATTTGAAACATTGTCCATGTTCTAGAATAATTGGCAATCTGTGCATTTTTTCCTGCTGTACACCAGGTTGATTCAGAGGTGTTAATCTCACCAAGGAACCCACTCAGATTCTTTATATTCAAGGAAATATCAAGCCCTAGACTGCAAAAACCACTACATTGCGTCTGTCAGTGTTAAAGATGACATGCTTTTCCCAGAGTCATTATAGTTTGTTTTGACACTAACAAATTTCATCTTGGTATTCAGACAGACTGAAATGGGGAAGACTTGGGTCTACTTCTACAGACTCCTCAAAGAGCCCTAGATAAGGCATCTGTGTGAACTTCCAGTGTCTCCTATCTTCTCACAAGATACTGGGCTTGCAGGGAAAGGAGTTAGTCTTTCCCAACGCAAAAAAAAAAAAAAAAAAAAAAAAAAAAAAAAAAAAAAAAAAAAAAAAAAAAAA
>WTSP01006529.1:0-14916 GCA_025331215.1 Actenoides lindsayi | reverse complement strand
CCCCGCCGGCCAGGGACCCTCCGTCGGCGCTGCGCGGCGGCCCCCCCCAAAATATGATTGTCCCCAGCCCCCTACCGCCAATCCGCCCGGGGCCCCCCCTTCCCCCGCCCCCCCCCCCCCATAAGCCACAGCCCCCTATGCCTTACCCCTCCCTCCCCTCTCCATCCCGTAGAAGCAATGTCCCTTCCTAGCTTCCCCCAGCCTCCAACCCTGTCTGGCCCCACCACGAACCTTATGTCCCTCCAGCGCCATCCATACTCCGGTATCAGTCTCCCAAGTCCCTGAAAAGGTGCCAGTCTGTGTTCTGCTGAGCTGCCCTCCCTCCCGGGACAGGGAGAGGGCTCTGCCCAGCTGGTCCCCACACCTCTGTGCAGGGTGCAACTCCCAGCCCCACTGGGGAGAGGATGCAGGGTGGCCATGCAGGATGGGGTCTCCATCACTGGACCCCATATGACATCCTTCCGTCCCACACAAATCCCAGTCTGGGAAGGAGGACCAACGTTGGACAACCCACAGAGAGAGTGGCACCGGAGAAGGGAGCTGCATTTCCACATCCTGAAAGTGCATGTGTTCTCACTGCAGTGCGAACCTGGTAAACTGAGGCACGTGGTACAGTACCAACAGCACTTTGCTTTGGTGGCAGTGGGAAGTGGATGAGACAGGACCTGGGCTGAGCATATGTGCAGTGCTGTGGTGCCAGAGCCTGGCAGTGTGACCACAGCAGGGCAGGGCTCTGATGGCCACTCCTCAGCCTGGCTTGGGGTGTCTACATGCTGCATATCTGGGGTGCCTCAGACGCCTGGCGAGCTCAGCACACCAGTAATAACAGCACTGGTTTGTTTCAGGCTTCCCTGGGTCACCCATGCTATCCTGAGAGATGTAGCAGAGTTTGAGAAAGCACCAGACTTCAAGAGCTTTTTCCCTTGGATTTCACCCCTCTCTCATGGGTCAAAGCTGGCACTTTGGGTGCTGCTCTCACATCTCAGAGCAGGGACTCTCCAGCCTCCAGTGGGAAAGTGGCAGCTCCCCTTGGTGCAGACCCATCACCCACATTCTGTGCACCCTGCTCGGATCTCTCCCAGACCCACAAACCCCAGCGGAGCGGTGGGTTTCTGGCAGCAGGACCTGGCCCACCCTGCTTCAGGCATCGCCCCGTGAGCAGCAGGTTTGGGGTGCCAGCAACTCGTGCTGTGCAGCAAATGCTGCAGCAATGAACCCTACCCCAGGGATTTCTGCTGGGCAGCAGGGACAGGACGGGATGGGCAGGGAAGCAGGGCCCGCCAAGTCTTTGCTGCTGGGGTGGGACACAGGAAAAGGCCATTCGGGCCCTTGCGGAAAGGGAGGTGCAGGCAGTGCAGCGGCCTGGGGGGAGCAAGAAATGCCTCCTGCTGTGCCCTGGATACGGTCACGCAGCCCTGAGCTGGCACCCACGGGCTGCAGCCCTGGATGTAAGGTACTTCCGTAAGCCAGAGGGATCTGTGTCCTTTTATTTCTCTCTCCAGGCAGCTTTGCCCAGGTTTGCAATTTCCCCTCCACACATCCCCAGCCCCAGGGTTGGCCTCTGCTGGTGCTGGGGCTTCCTCCCCCAACTCAGCTGAAGGGCTCGCCATGCTCTCCCTCCTCCTTCTCGTTGTCTGCAGCCCTGCGTTTTGCAGGAGCTCACCATGTGAGAGTGCTGGGAGGGGAAAACCCTGTTCCCAAGGGGGTCAGGGCTGTCACCCCCGTCCCAGGGAGCTCCCCTGAACCTCGGGCTGTTAGGGGGGGTGGACCTCGTAGGAAACTAGGCTGGGGCCAGGCCAGGTCTGGGTATTGTGAAGGATGGAGCCTCTCTGCGCTCCTGTAATATTTTACCATGCTCACAGGGGAAAAAAGTTTTCTGTTATCTTGATGGAATTTCCCTTGATGCAACATGCATTGGGTGCCTGTCCTGATTTCACTGTACACCTCCCCAAAGAGCCTGGCTCCCTTTTCTTGTAAGTCCCTCTGAAAAGCTGCAGGCAGCTGAGATATCACCCAGAACATCCCCTTCCCCAGGTTGTTGATGTCAAACCATGTTTCCTTCCACTGCCCCAGCTCAGTGAGGGGAAAACCCCTGGCTGCAATGCTCTGCATCACCGCAGACCCCAGCTGCAGGTGGAGGTGGGACTGCTCCCAGGTTCCACCTCTCTTGAAGAGGCGTCCCAGCCCTGGTGGGCTTTGGGGTCCCCCTGTGACCCCAAACCCAGCCAAAGAGCTCGCCCAGAGCCAATGGGAAGCAGAAGCAGAGCTGGCAGCTCTCAGCCCTCGCTGGTCCCCGTTGCACCTCTGCAGGGGACCCCAGGGCAAGCCCTGCACAGGTCACCCCACCACCCCCAGGCAGGTGCCCTGGGGCCTCCCTGCACCCCTGGGTGTCTCCACCTACGCGCTGCTTCCAGACGCTGACTCAGCTCTGCTCGGGGAGCTCCCAGCAGCCCCGAACCGGGGCCTCTATCGGAAAACCAGTGCTGCCCCATGACGTCGCCAGTGCCCCAGGAAGCCCTGGGGCTCTGGTGGAAACAGGCAGCTCTCCCCGAGCGGCAGCAGCCTCCCTGCCTGCTCCTGGAGCAGCGTGTTTGCCAGTGACTGGTGGGTTTGAACGTGTTTCCTCTGCAAAAGCTGGAAACCCGAGAAAAAAGCAGACGGATCTGGTTCATTTCCTCTCTCTCTGCAGGCAGGTTTCCTCAGCTTTCCTGCAGAAAAAAAAAAAGGGGGGTTATTCCTCCCACAGGGGATATGCTGTGCAGCACGGGGCTGTTTGGCTGGGAGTACTTGTGCAAAACCCTCAGCATATTCAGGAGCAGATCAGTGACCAGAGCCCTGAGCTGCCCTGGGGAAACAGAGAGGGAGTGCAGAGTGGGGAAACTGAGGCACGGAGCAAGGCATGTGCACACAGTCACCCGGTGACTGTATGGAGCAGGGGAAGGACAGCAGAATCTGGTTTTGAGAGGCTCTTACAATGCTGCTGCTCCAGGCTTGTGGGGGACCATGGGTTTGTGGCCACCTCTGCCCGATCTGCCCGTGGGGAGAGATGCTCTGCATCCTTCCACAGCCTGTTTGGGGTGACACAGAGGCCTCAAGGCCATTAGAGAGCGGCACCACTATGGCACATTGCCCGGCCACCACCACCGCACACCCTGGCCAGCACGGCCAGGCCCACGCTGCACCCCCAGAGACATGATGAAGCCCAGGATGGGGTGCCTAGGGGCAAGGATGGAGGTCCCCAGTAGGACGGTCCTGCAGCACCCCAGTCCTGACCTGTGGGACAACCACAGGGGACTGACCTTTCGGGGCTGTTTGAGAGTCACTGGGGCACAAAGCTGGGCTGGAGCAAAGTGTGGCCAAGGGGCACCTACCCAGATGACAGCCCAGTCGGGATGCTCACCTGAATCTTCCACTGTCCCCCACATCCCCAGCGTCCCACCTCAGGGAGGGCTGTATCCTCCAGCCCCTGGCACAGCGTGAGGGCCTCGGGGCAGGAGGGTATGTATCCAGGTTTGGCATGGGAAAGCCAGAGCCTGCACGGAACACATGGAGTTTGAAATCCCACTCTGGCCACAACCTGTCTGTGGGGTGTACGTGTGAGGTCCTCGGTCCCTAGAAGGTTGTGTGACACAAGCCGGTCACTCCTCTGAGGGGAGGAGTCCTGTGAGTGGGTGTCGGGGGGCATAGTTACTGATGTGTATGGGGAGGGGGCTCTCCGTGTCCTGGGAGAGAGCAGCGGCAGCTGAGGAGGGGCCTTTGCATGTCTATGCAGTCTCGGGGTGCCTGCGGGGGACCCCTGTCTATGGGGGGGTACCTGTGTCGGGGCGCTGGGTGCCTGCCGGGTGCTGTGCGTGTGCCGGATGCTATGCGTGTGCGGGGGGCCCTGCGTGGCGGAGGCAGCAGGGCCGTGGCCGCGCCGCCTCCCGCAGCAGGGCCGGCAAAGGGGCAGCGCCGGGCCCGTGGAACCGCGCGCCCCTTCCCCGTGCGGCGGCCCCTTTAAGAGCAGAGCGGGGCCGCCCGGGGGGCGGGGCTCCGGGGGTGACGTCATCGCGCCCCTTGATAAAGCCGGCGGGATTCCCGGGGCGGCGGCAGCAGCAGCGGCGCGCGGCGGCGGGGACACGTGCTCGGGGCCCGGCGGTGCCGGAGGAGCAGCAGCGGCCGCAGCCGCCCCGGCCCCGCGGAGCCGCCTCTTCCCGCTCCTCCCGCGCCCGCCATGGAGCCCGTCGGCCTCTTCCCCCCCTTCCCCGCCGCCTGCCTCCCCGCACAGCCCCCGCCCGCCCCGGCGCCTCCGCCCCGTGCCGCCGAGACCACCCGCATCGTCACCGACCCTATCTCCGGCCGCTCCTACTGCAAGGGCCGCCTGCTGGGAAAGGTAGGGGGGAAGGGGAGCGGGGGACGAGCCGGGTGGAGCGGGGCCGGGAGCCGCCGCCCGGTGCGGGCGCGGCGAGGGCCGGAGGGGGTTGCTCGGTCGTTCGACTCCCCCCTCCCGGGTGGCCTGGGGCTGGATGCGGCCCCTCGGCTGCCGCCGCCGACCCCACCCTCCCCGCCTCTCCCGCCGGGCCCGTAGCAGCGCTGGAAGCCGTGAATCACCCGGCCTGGCTGCGTGCCTCGCCGGCTATCGGAGGCGCATCGGTTTCGGGGCGCCCCGCGGGGTGTGCGTGGGCTGGTGGGTGCCCTGGTTCCCAGGGGTGCCGTCCGCGCCGCTCCGCCACACGCAACTCGTCCTCCCGCTGCCAGCGGGGTGTGTAGGAGGTGGGTGCCGGTTCCCAGCCCGGCCCGGGCGGGCTTGGCGGCTGAGTGTGCAGATTGGAGGCTGACATCATGGCAGGAAAAACCTGTCTCCATGGGGCTGTCTTTCGGTGGCCTCCGGTCCGCGGGCTCTCTGCCCTGTGCAGGACTTTCCAGGTTGATCTATCATGTGGACAAAGGGCAGTGTCCGGCTAAGGTGGGAGGAAAAACCACTGTGGAGGTTTTACAGAAACTGGGTGAAGAAAATCCCTGGTTGAGAGCATCATAGTTCAGATCTTAGTGGGCGATGTAGCAGGAGGGAGTGTGTGACGCTTGCAGGGCTGTGCTTTGGGAATGGAGGAGGAGGAAGCTCGTAAGCAGGCAGGGGCAAAGAGCTGTCTCTCAACCATCTGTAACCACCTCTTCCCTTGCAGGGTGGGTTTGCACGGTGCTATGAAATGACAGACCTCTCCAGTAACAAAACCTATGCCGTGAAGGTCATTCCTCACAGCCGGGTGGCTAAACCCCACCAGAGAGAGAAGGTGGGTGCCCTGGGGCTGGTGGGGTGCTGGACTGGTAGGGCACAGAGGGGGTTCTTTGCTCACCTGGAACCAATGCTCCCCTTCAGATCACCAATGAGATTGAGCTGCACCGGGACTTGCACCACAAGCATATTGTCAAGTTCTCCCACTACTTTGAGGACGCAGAGAGCATCTACATCTTCCTGGAGCACTGCAGCAGGAAGGTAAGTGCTGGTGTGTAAGGTGCCTCCCTGCCAAAACATCTAAACAGACGTGGCTGGTTGGAGCAGGCCTCATCTGAGGTGCTTTGTTAGCACACTCCTCCTGGGCTGCCTGCTCTGTCACACCCTCTGAGCTCAACCATGAGCCATGTGGTTTTGCACAGTGCTGGGGATCCTGCTGCCTGACTCTCCTACTTGGGCTGCCTGTTCACGTTGGCAGCCCATAGCTCCTGGTGGGGCTACCATAAATCTGGTGGTTCTTCTGGCTCTGAGCAACCTCAGCCTTCTGTGGGGAGTCTGCTGAGGTCATGGCTGTGGAAGGAGGATTATTTGTGGATATGCAACTTCTGGAAGAACTGGCTTTGACCCTACTTGCCCCGTGCCTAGTCAGCAGGGCTGCCTATTCTCCCTGCCTGCCATCACCAAGATGCCTTCTCTCCCTCTGCAGTCCCTGGCCCACATCTGGAAGGCCCGCCATACTCTGCTGGAGCCCGAAGTGCGCTATTACCTCAAACAGATCATCTCAGGCTTGAAATACCTTCACCTCAAGGGCATCCTGCACAGAGACCTCAAGCTCGGTGAGTGCTGTGGTTGGGGCAGGGTGCCGCATGGAGAGCGAGCTGCCTCGGGGGGACTTGTGGTGACGCATCACCCTTGACTTACAGGCAACTTCTTCATCAATGAAAACATGGAGCTGAAAGTGGGGGACTTTGGGCTAGCTGCTTGCCAGGACATCTCTGACCAGAAGAAAAAGTAAGTTTGAGGTTTCTCTAGTTCTGAGGTTTCATTCTTCCTCCTGTGGTTTCCTAGGAGGGTGGAGGGGTGACTGGTCCCTCCTGGCCTGGAGAGAGGAAGCTTACAGCCTCTTCCTAGGGTGGGGGAGTGATTCCTGCCCCAGCTGCAGGCAAGGCAAGGGGCCTGGGGGCTTTGTGGCTCCTTCAGGAGTGAGCTCGCAGCGGCGTCGGGGAGAACAATGTGCTGACTATTGCTATTGTGCCTGCCCGGCTGCCCCGCCGGCTGCACAGGCTGGGACACAAAGGCTCTGTTCCTCCCCGGCTCCAGGACAAGCTCTTCCCAATGGTTCCCCAGGAGCAGCTGCTCCTGACCCCTGGGAGCTGGAGAGGCGGGAGTCTGGGGCTCCTTGTAGATGGAGGGGGGGCTTTGGGCCACAAAGAACAAAATGAGGGGGGGGATGACAGACTGCAAGCTAAATCCCAGGGCTTGGGGGGAGGGGGTGGGGGTGGAGTTGTCTGAGGGGATGGGAAGCATGCACTGACCTGGTGCTCTGCCCCACAGGACAATATGTGGGACCCCCAACTATCTGGCCCCAGAAGTGTTGCTGAGGCAGGGCCATGGGCCAGAGTCAGACGTGTGGTCTCTGGGCTGTGTCATGTAAGTCTGCGTGGCTGGGTGGGGGGGGGTCCAGCAGCCTTGCCTGTTTAGGGTGAGGGAGAGCTGGGCTGCAGAGCAGCCCTGATGAGGAAGTTCTCTTGGCCTCTTGTGCTTTGCCTTGTGGCTTGGCAGTGGCTGCTGAAAGTCAGGGGGAGGGGAGCCAGTGGCCGCATCCTGCCCAGCCCCGCTTTGGAGCGGGTGCTGCCAGCCATCCCAGGATGCCATCTGGGAGCTGCCGAGGGCAGGTGCTCTCATGCTGTGCTCAACTCGGTTTAAAGCAGGCTCAACTGCCCCGTGAACCTGATAAACAATGGAAAATCTGGGTGGGCAGTGGCAGCTGCTGTGCGTGTGTGTTCAGGGAGTGATCACGGTGCTGCTGCTGTGCCTCCAGCCCCTCGCCCGGCCCCCGCTCCTGAGCTCCCCGCTCTGCTTTCTGCCCTGGCAGCCACACAGTGGGCTGACCTGCCCTCTCCCTGTCCCCAGAGCTCCTTTCCTGTTGCTCTGACCAGTTGCTAGGAGGAAGTGTGGCCGGATGTGAGTGCGGCTGCCGGGGCTGGAAGCGGTGCTCCTGGCCAGGTGTGGTCGGCCAGATGCCAGCAGCTTCCTTGCTTTAAGTGCTGCTGAGTCACAAGCCTGGTGGGGATGTGACAGTGGCACCTGTGTTTCCTCCCCAGGTACACCCTGCTGTGTGGGAACCCTCCCTTCGAGACCTCTGACCTCAAGGAGACCTACAGGTGTATCAAGCAGGTGGAGTACACGCTCCCTGCCTTCCTCTCCCTGCCTGCTAAGCACCTCATTGCCGGCATCCTCCGACGCAACCCCCAGGACCGCCTCACCCTTGAGGAGATCTTGGACCATGAGTTCTTCAAGGTGAGTGGGTGGGAGTCTGGCTTTGACCCTTCTTTGTGTGGGATGAGGTTTTTTTGGGTCATGCAGGGTGCTGTTATGCTGGAGCTCGTGTCTCTGTCCTTCAAAGGAAGCAGCCGCTGTCCTGCCCAAATACCAGTGAGGGGATCTGTGGGATCTGGTGTGCGCTTCCTGCCTTGTCCCTGTAGCATGGACTGTTTCCTGTATCAGGGTCCAAAGCTTGACAGAAATGCTAGCTGGCTGTCAGGAGGGCTTGTGTGTGACCAGTCAGCCAAGGGCAGCTGCTCTGCCTGGAGCACGTGGGCTGTAGAAGCCAAACCTCTGCTTTGACCTCTCTGCAGGGCTACACGCCTGAGAAACTCCCTCCCAGCAGCTGTGTGATGGCTCCAGAGCTGAGTCCCCCCAACCCAGCAAAGAGTCTGTTTGCTAAAGTTACCAAGACACTCTTTGGGAAGAAGAAACCCAAGGCTGGTGAGTCTGCATACTTGCCCAGAGAACA
The DNA here is from genome assembly GCA_025331215.1 of Actenoides lindsayi. NCBI lineage: Eukaryota > Metazoa > Chordata > Aves > Coraciiformes > Alcedinidae > Actenoides > Actenoides lindsayi. Next base: position 6,688 of record WTSP01006529.1, on the reverse strand, counting down.
TCTGGGTGATATTTTCTACAGGGAGAAGCAGGTCCTGTCTCCTGGAGAGACCACCTGATGGGTCTCTGGACACCCTGCCCAGGGCCAGCACAAGCTGAGCTTGCTTCTGCCCTCCTGGCACTGGTGGCCTGGCATGGGTGTGTGCCTGGAGAGCGGATGCTGTGCTGCAACCAACGGGGGCAGTTCCTTCTGGAAGCCCTGTGTTGCATGAGAACTGGGAAGTGAAAGTGGGAGGCAGCTGTCTGACACCATCCTTACCACTGGGCATGAGAGCAGATGAGGGAGAGCTGAGTTACTGGGAGGGATGGTCCAGATGTCCCTGCCCCCTGTACTCAGCAGTGTGTTCATCACTTGCTCCCTTCTCAGCTAAGAAGGGTTCTTTAGATGACAAGGATGACATCTCAAAGCTGGTCACTGGGCTGATGAAGACCTCAATCTGTCGGCAGATGAGCTATAAAACTGTGGAAGGGAATGAGGTGAGAATATCCCCAAGACCGTGCACACTCCTCTTTGGAGGAGCAGGCAGGACAGTAATAAAGCCAGGTCTCTCCACAGGCCACCCCCATCTCATGCCGTAGTGCCAGCTCGAGCCCTGTGGAGACAGTGGTGGAGGAGACCTCTCACAAGTCAGCGTGTCCCTCTGTCCGGGGGACGATGGCCAGCAGCTGCGAGGGTGAGCAACACCTGCCCAGGCCACCCCAGCCTGCTCTGAGCTTCCTGACCTGCCCCGGCTGATAGCGGGGCCGGCTGACTCAGCCTGTCATCTTCCCTCCGCAGCCTTTGAAGACTGCATCACTGCCTCTGCCATCATCGAGTCAGCTGTCCGGCTGCTGCGGACCTGCCTCTCCTCCATGCCCCCAGGTAAACCGGTTGGACTGCTCTGGGATGGGACAGGGGACTATGAATCTCCTTGCCTATGGGATGAAGACACAGCTGCTATTTGGGGTACCTTAAATGCTGGCAGAGCCTTCTTGGGGGGACAGTTCTCCCTTCCTGGGAGGTGAGGTCAGCAGTGGCTGGTGGCCTGCTCCGCTCACCCTCTCTTTTCTCCACCAGCGGAGAAAAACCCAGCTTCCCTGGCCCGCCATGAGCACTTTGTCTGGGTGAGCAAGTGGGTGGATTACTCCAACAAGTACGGCTTTGGCTACCAGCTCTCCAACCGCAGCATTGGGGTCCTCTTCAACAACGGCACGCACATGACGCTCTCCCCCAACCACAGGTAAGCAGTGTGGAAGGGGCTGGTGTCTTTGGGAAAGCCTCTCGGGTGGGAAGGGGCTAGGGGGAGCAGTGCTAAGGGGGGGGGGGTTGGTGCTGGGTGGCCCTAATGGTCATGGTCTGCTCCCTCCCAGGACGGTGCATTACAACCCAACCAACAGCAAGCACCTTGTGTTCTCTGTGACCGCCATCCCTGAGCAGCTGCAGGGACAGATGAGTGTCTTGCGCTACTTTGCGTCCTATATGGAGCAGCATCTCATGAAGGTGGGTGCTGGGGCCCTGTGCTGGGCTGGGATCATAGGTGGGTTGGATGTTGGGTCATGGCTTGACCGCACCGCTTGGGATTGTGGGACTCCCTGCTCGCAGGCTGTGGCCAGGTGGATGCACGGAGTTGTGTCCTGGGAGTGAGGACCCCGCTCGGGGTGTGTTCAGGTTTGGCTGTATGCTCCCGTGCATGGGACCAGTAGCTTACGTGTACCCTTATCTCCAAGGGAGGTGACTTACCCAGCATAGATGACCTCGGGCAGCCAGCCCTGCTCCTCCTGCAGTGGGTGAAGACTGACCAAGCCTTGCTCATGCTCTTCAGCAGTGGCACCCTCCAGGTATGTGCTGGGCACAGTGGACGTGCCAAGACCCCAGTGGGGAGGAGACCAGCTGTGGGGGCTCCTGGCCTGGTAGATCTTGTCTGCCACAGCCCAAATGCAAGGTCCAGCTGTGAAAAGAGCTGTGCGTGGAGGATGCTGCTCCAGTGGCTAGAGCCACTGGTCACAGCTTACCCAGCCCATGGGGGCACATGATGCATCAGTTGGCTGTTTCCATCTGCCCTGGGGCTGGTGCATTCCTGCTCTGGGGCATGGAGCAGGGATGCTCCCGGGCAGGTCAGGGAGGAGGAACAGGTTGAGGCAGGAAGTGTGGCTCCATCGCAGATCCCGACATGCTGCGGGAAGTGTAGGTTAAACCAAGCCCAACCTGTCTCCTAGGTCAACTTCTACAACGACCACACCAAGGTGATCATTAGCAAGCCTGACCACTCCTGCCTTGTCACCTACATCAACCGGGAGCGCAACTCCTACACCTACAAGCTGTGCAGCATCCAGGAGCTGGGCTGCTCTCCTGAGCTCCACCACCGCCTCAGATACATCCTGAAGCTCCTCCAGGAACGGGCTGAGGCCTAACGTGGGACCTTCGGGGGACCCTCTCTGGATGCAGAGGTCTCCCCCTGCCCTCCCATGGAATGGGAGGTATGTTGTGGTGCTGGTTGCCCACCTGGGCACTCTGTATCCCAGTGCTCAGCTGGACTATGGACTAAGACATGTGGATGTGGTTACAGCAGCAGGTCTGGACATCCCTGCTGCTCCCTGGCTCTGGGCAATCGCTGCCTTCCCACTGGCAGCTCCTGTTCTGGTTGTGCTGGTCTTGGTGGAATGGACTGGAGTGGTGCAGGGAGGTGGTGGGTGAGTGCCCTGCAGCCAGGTTTGGGGCTGCCTGGTCCATGTTTGTGGCCTGATGCTCCAGCCTGCCCTGGCTGGTGGCTGCCTGCAGTGGGAACTTGAGCTGTCCTGTGCAAGATGATGCACCAGTTTCACAGGCCCTCATCATGGCCTGGAGAGGACCAGCACAGCCTTGACCTCAGAGCTTGGCTGCTGTGAGGTAGGGAAATCTCCTTTGCAGGGGTAGACAGGGGTGAAGGGCACTGCCTGCCCTGCCAGGGGCTGTGTGGGATGGTGTGTGCCACTCCACAACTGCTACACTAAGGAGGGGGCCCAACTGTGCTTTGTTTGCTCCCTATTTGTGAATTGTCTGGTACAACTTGAGGTTTGATAAAGGGTGGGGGGGTAGGATCTGAGGGCTTGCTTGGGGAAGCCCTTGTCTTGCTGGGACGTGGTGAGGTTTCTTGTTTCAAGGCAGTCTCTGCCACGTGGAACTATTTATGTATCTTATTTATATGGAATTATTTATTTTCCTCTTGGTCTGTTCCTGTGCAGCTCCCTTGTCCCTGACTCGCCTCAATAAAAAGTTATTTGTGTAAGGGCAAACTGTCCACCTTGCTTGGAGCTGGGGGTCGCAAAAGGGCTTCAGCTTCCCTATCCTTGGTCCAGGGCTGCTTCTGCCTGTCAGGCAAGACCCCTCCTTACACTGGCTGTTGCAGGGGGGCAAGGTGTGGGAGGCAGGAATGGGGATGAGGAGACCATGTGGTACCTCCACTCTTCTTTCTGGGGCTGGCAGGAATGGCAGGCAGCTCTTGCAGATGGCTGTGGAGCCCCAGAGCTGCCTCAGCTTCTCCTTGCTGCTGTCAAACTCATTCCCGCGTGTCTCTGTGCTTTGACCCCACTCAGCTGCTCTCATGCTTCTGCTGAGCTGCAGAAGGCAAGCGATGGTGGCCCTGGGGGTGGGTGGGTTGCCTCAGTCCTGGCACTATGACACCTGGTGTGATGGGATATGAGCTGGGAATGAAGCCAGGAAAAAGGAGGGACTTAATCTGCTCCCTGGGTTTGTTTTGAAGGTGATATGTCATCTCCTTCCCTAGTGCTGGTGAAATCAATCTGCCTGGGAGCAGCTTGTGCTGTGGGAAACTGTTGAGGCTGCTCCCTGTAGCATGGCCTTGGGCAGATGCCTGCTACAGGATAATACAGCTTTTTGGGTTGTATTTGCTGCAGCTTGGGTCTTCTTGCAAACCATGGTCATGGAAGCTATAGGGTGGCTGTGAGCCCAGGCTGGGGACTGCAGTGAGCAACAGGAGACACCAAAGGGCATCTGTACCTTGCTCTCTGCATGCACTGTGGCCAGAGACTCCAGGTATGAGCCACAACTGAAGCAAACCTTTATTTCAACAGCTTTCTCCCTGGCTGGGCGGAGGGAGAGGCAGGTGCTACTCAAAGTAGACCCCATGCACTGTGGCCACAGCGAAGAGGGAGGAATTGGAGAAGGTGGCAGAGGCAAAGTTGTCACTCTTGGGGTCCCACAGTGCCCGACTTGCCACCAGCAGGCTCTGCTGGCCCTGCTGGCCCAGTAGCACCTGGCAGACCAGCTTGTAGCGTGGTGGCACCACCTCCTTTGCCTGGCTCTGCAGCAGCTCAGCCAGGCTCTGGGCTAGCGGGGCACTGCCCTGGGGGCTGTAGACCATGGTCCCCAGGGCACTGGCCAGGGCCCTCTCCAGCACCTGCTGCACCTGCCCAGTGCTGAACTTGCAGCCTTTGTCGGGCCCCATCCTGTAAGTGTTTTCGAGGCGAGTCTCGAGGATGGGCTGGAAAAGGGGGAGCCCGGAGAAGCTGACACGGCTGTGGAGCATCCAGGGGCCAAGGGAGGGACGCCTGCCCCCCGGGCCACCCCCCAGTGAGCTGCGGCGACTGGCCAGGGGTGCTGGGAGGGTGCTGAGGATGGAGCTGCGGCGGGAGGGCAGGAGCAGTGGTTTGCCTTCCTCGATGCCCCGGGCTGGGGTTTGGGAGCCACGGCGGGTGGCCCGGAGCAGAGGGGCTTCAGTGTTGTCTGCAGCCATCACCTGGGCTGGCAGGGCTGCCTCTGGGTATGGCAGCTCAGCCATACAAGCGTCCTGGAAAGGAGAGGTGGCTCTGAGTGTCAGGGGGAGAGGGGTTGTCCCCCAGGTCTTCTATGCTACCACCTCTCTGCTTCCCTTCTCCCTGCAAATCTCATGCCTCCTGGTGTACAGATCCCTGCAGGGCTGGACGCAGAGGGGCTGGGGGCACTGAGGCAGTTGCCTTTCCTTTTCCAGCACTTCCATCCCCAGAAGTCTTGGCCAGCTGGAACTGGTCCAGTGCAGCCATGCACAGTCTGTCCAGCTCTCTGCCTTTCCCCTTGGCACAGGTGAGAGGTTCCTTCCCCTCCAGCCTCCCCAGCCCTCCTCCTGGCATCTGGTCCCCCACTTACCCCTAGCCCCACTCCTGTCCTCCTGTGGTAAACCCAGAGGACTTGTTTCTGGGCAAAGTCGTGTTCCCAGCTGCCCAGGACCAATCTTGGTCCTGCAAGTTGCAGTGAGCAAGGCCAAACCTCTTGTGCTCCTGGAGCGTGAATTGTTGCTACGTGACACTGCAGTTCTCCAGGGCCGCTCTGGGGCATGGCTTCTGTAACTCCTTGTTTCCTGATCCCTGCACAGCCCTGCCCCCTCACTCCTGCCCTGTCTCCGTTTCCAGCTGTACCAGCACAGGGGCACAATTGCTCTGGACCTCTGCCCTCCAACCTCAGCTGCTCCCTGCTGGCCCCAAAAAATGTTTGCTGCCCTTGAATGTGCAAAGGAAGAGCAGGGGCTGGAGAATGACCACTGTGGTCACCACTTTGTACCCCAACTAGGGGCTGCACTTGGTCTGAGACCTCCAACAGCTTCATTTTTACTCAAAAGTTTGCACCCTTTGCCTACTTAACCTCCTTGCACCAAGGGAGAGTGTGGGTAGATGAGGACCCACTGAACGCAGTGCTGCCACATGCTGAGGACCCTTCTGCTGCAGGGCCATGGACAGAGGGCAGGTTTGGTGGGGGCTCCTGATGCTGGGTGGGATTTCTCTCCACTGACAGAGCCCAGCCCGCCTGGTACACCACAGCCACCCTGTCAATGTGCCTTTGTCTGGCCTGGCTGCTGAGCTATTTGAGGAAAGCGGAGACGGCTTTTGTGTTTCTCTCGCATCAGAGGTATTTATAGCCCGCTGCTGACTAGCGCTGCCAAGCGCACTGGCAGCTGGACCCCCTTCCCTCAGGGTGCTGTTGCCTGTGGGCCCTGCTCCTCCCTCTTCCTCCTACCACTGCTGGCAAGCGAAGGTGGGTGATTCTGTGGGCACCCTCCCTCTGTCCCTATTTGTGGTCTGGTTGGGGCCAGCCAGGCTTGGCAGGAAGGGGATGGGGCATCCCCTGGCACAGGACCTGGTTTAAGCCTGGGTGAGGCTGGTTCTGCTTTTTTTCTCTGCCTGTGATGGCTTGTGCACGAAGCAAGTATGAGAGCTGCAGGGCTTCGGCCTGGAGCAGGGGCAAGAGAGCAGGCTTGTGTCGTTTCAGGGGACACATCTCCCTGCTGAACCCAACCCTGCTTCCCGGGGGGGCTGTGCACACAGCGATAACACCATGTAACCTGTGCACACGTAGTCTTGTCCAAATTTTCAGCTGCCTGCCCCCCCATCTGCCCCATCCCCGGCACTCCTCTGCAGCTGGAGCAGCGGGGAGAGGGTCCGTGGGCCGGGGCCACGCTGGGAGCCATGCCAGGGCCTGCCCCTCGGGCTGAGATGCGGCCCTGCTCCCGCTCTCATCCCCGCCTGCGAACGCCCGGACGCAGCCGCCTCGGCAGCGCGGGGCGGGGGGGCTTGGCCGCTCTGCCCCCTCCCCGGCCGCCCGGCCCCGCCGCCGCTTGCCAGGTTTCCTTAGCGATGAGCCGTGGCGAACGGCTCAGCGGCCTCCTCCCCGGGCCGGCCAGCCCCTCGCCTGCCCCCCTCCCGCCCCCCGCCTGCCCCCGCCTTCCTCCGCCGCCCTGCCC
>WTSP01006528.1:9998-29040 GCA_025331215.1 Actenoides lindsayi | reverse complement strand
TACCAAAAAGTTTACCGTGTATACAATCACATAAAAAATAAAGAAATAAAATAAATGCCCTTCTTCCCCCCCCCCCCAAAAAAAAAAAAAAAAAAAAAATTGGTACCAAATAATACAGCTCAACATTATGCCCTACCTTAGAGCTTATGTACATCTAACTGCTTTGGGTTTTTTGGTTTGGTTGGTTTGTTAAAGGTATTTTGACAGATGGAAAAATTTTCTGAAGCATGTGTAACAAAGATTTGTTTGCATAATATTGTATTTATTGATGGTTAGTGGAAATGGCTTGAAGCAGGAAGAGTCCTTATGCATCAAAAGCCAAATTGACAACTACAGAAAAAAAAATAAAAATGTTGCTTTCTTTTTAATCTTTACTAAGCATTTTTTTATGTACTTATGGGACCATGAAGCATCTCATTCAAAGTTTTCTCAGTGAATATGAAAAATACTACACTTGGCATTTCTTCCCTTGTCGCTGTTGGGTTCACTGTGTTCACACAGTGTTCACACACTAGTGTTCACTGTGGAAGAAGGAATTTGAAGGCTGGTATGTGACTGGACAAAGAAATCACAAGTCATCTCTGGAACCACCCCAAGATGAGCTCCAATGCTGACTTTCCCCCCTTCACAGCAGTACAATTACTCACTATCATCAAGGAACAGATAAATAAACAATGGGATGGGGTGGGAAGCTTATAGTAACATTGGTTTAAGGTATGCTGTTCAGTCCTCTCAAATTTTACTTTCATTATCATAGTAGAAGACCTCAGTGAAATATACCAACAGAACGCTCGAGAAATTCTCTGTCTAAAGTTGTTAAGAACATGAAGATCATGGCATCCAATTAAAAACTCTGAAGAGCAGTATGGACAAAAGACCTAAGGGCTTCTGCTTTTGTTCTCTCCATCTCCATATTTATTTATTTTTTTCTCTCAAGCATGTGAATTCATTCTAAATTACATAGTGCCAGATCAAGCTGCTGCTTGATTCTGTATATTGTCAGTGTATTTTTAGCCAGATTAAAGTAGGTATTTACACCAAAAATGCCTTACACTGCTCTGACTATTGTTTTTGTTAAAACATACAGATAGATTCTGCAATAGATCCATATCACTGTTGACTCCTCTGTGATATTTACTTTCTCAGCAAATCTGAGTACTGATAAGTTGAAACAGAGTTTTGATTCTGCAGTTACTAGCCACTGACTTTTGACTTTCTTTCCTGTTGACTGTTAGTATCACATTGTAAATATTAACTATATGTAGTCCCCCCTAAAATAGGATGCCCAGACACACCAGTACACACAAAATTATGGGTACATTCCTCTTCTCACTGTATTAAGACCATGTAGAAGTAATATCGCTTCTATAGTTCTCATTTGTCATGTAATCTGTGTAGGTTTTCGTTCTGGTTGTTTTGGGCTTTTACCACCCCACCCCACCCCACCCCCCCTTTTTTTTTTTTTTTTGAAAAAAAAAAGGGGGGGGGGGAATCCAATTCACAACTTCAAGCTGAAGAATCCTGCAGCTGTCGTTATTACACAAACAAGCTTGTGGAAAAACAGTGCAAGGCTGAACTAGCAGCAAGCATATGGAGTGTTCGTTTTGGAGTGGTACATGGGAAAGAATGCAAGGCTGCGTTTCCCCTCTGGGATTGTCAAGAAAGGTAGAGCCCTCCGAGAGAGAATCCAAAAGCACAGCAGATCAAAGTGTGTTTGTGACTGGAATGCCCCAGGGTTAGTGCATTGTGAGGTGTAGCTTGGCAAATCACCATGCTTACAAACAAAAGAGTGTACTATATTCAAATCTTCCTCCAAGCGTTTCAGCATTTCAAAATGACAAATTATTGTTTTTGTTACTTTTGCATTTGGAATTGTTTATGCATTTCAAATGATCTGTAAAGTGAATTGTGTGCACTCAACAAACTTCTTCTTTAAAGTAGGCGGGTTGGAAAAAGCGATGCAGTCACATTAAATGCCAACTATCCTGCTCTTCATTCGCTTAGACAAACAGTAGCCTAAAAAATGGCAGTGGATTAAATTGATATAATGACAAGAATTCATATAGTATACTGAAGACAGGAAGAGGAATAATGCAGTGTCTTTGAACTAATGTAATGCACTTTGATCTGCTATACATGAAAAATCTAATATACCTGTATTTGTGATGATTCCAAACAGTCTTACAATATGGTAAATGCAGTTTTTACAACCCACTGTTTAATTTTAAAGACTGATCTATTTCATCTAGGCAACATTTTGTAAAAATAAGTATAAACCCTCGTTTGTTTGTTTGATTTGGACCTCTACTGAAGATTTCACAACAACATCTTATTGCTAATATGTGTATTGAACAGAAAGATTAATGGAATATATGATGACTTCAGGGTTTTAAATTATTCATTTGCAGGTATATTCTATGGTGAGGGAAAGACTATTTTTCTATATTTAAAATAGATTCACACTTTTATAACTATAGCAATTTCAAAGTTGTATCTTTGACACAAAGGAATGCTATTTGAAGATAAACGATAAAATTCTCCAATGTATTAAATATGGGACCTTAGTTGTTCAAGTATGATGACAAATTAACAGGATTTTGTTAATTCTTTTTTACAAGATTTATTAATCTGGGTTTTTCAGACAAGTCTTTCCCTCTTAAAACTTTCCAAAATGCACTATCACTAGGATGGGGTTGTAACACCCTCATATTTGCTAGTACCTCATTTCAGAAGTGGTTTCACTTGAAATCAGCGGATATTAAATGGAGGGTAAGATATCATTGCTTGAGGTTATTCACATTGCAGTCTCAATTCAGCTCATAAAGTTAGTCATGGTTTAGGATCATGACCCTTCCCACCTGTTTTATTTTCTTTTAAGGACTGTTGGTGTTCTAGTCTCTAATTATACCAACAACAGGGTTTTGCCATAAGGTGTTAAAAAATTTAATTGATGCTTGACATCAGACACTGTTAATATTGTTAAAGCTACCTAGATTGATAAAAATAAATGTAGTAGAGGACATCACCTCACAATACTTTTCACTTGCTTTAAAGTTAGGTGAAAACCCTATTAATGAGAAGAAAATATGTTTTGTGGTAATCTTTTATTACAAAGTTAGTAACTGTATTCCTTTTTAACATGCTTTATGATATTTGAAGGTCACTATTAAAACAGGAAACAGTAAGAGAGAAATATTAAAAGTTACTATCTCAAGCAAAATCTTACTCTGTTCTTGTTTTGCACAACAGACTCTAGTGTCATTTCTGTACTTGAAACTTACAGCCACGTTTACTAGCCTATTTGCCACCATGAAAGTCCAGCTGAGTAGAGCAGTAGTGACAGTGTGACCTCACTTGATGCCTTGTGGAGGAATTGAACTCTGAAAATTTGTAAGGAAGGACTGTAGCTTATGAATTCATAATTATCTTAATTAGTATTTCTTCAATCATGTTGAATCAATGACAAAATGTATTCTATCAGATAGTGATACAAATATTGTTTGTGAAATCACTGATTTCTCCATTCTTGAGACAGTGTAAATCATAACATGGGAATTTAATCTCATGTTTTCCTTATGTCCGTACCTCTCACTGTCTTTGTGAGAAGGTAGCCATCAGGAAAATGAAGAGCAGAGACTTGTGGGATTCCATCTCGCTTTCAAACACAAAAACTACTCTTGTTTCTAGACACAATTTGCTTGTGTGATGGATTTTTGTTGGGTTTTGGTTTGGTTTTACTGTTTTGGTTTGGGTTTTTTCCCCTTTTGTGTGTGTGTATTTTTACACATTGATAAGACCTCTTCTGAGCCTTCCCTTCTCCAGGTGAACAGTCCCAGCTCTGTCATATTAAAGATCCTTCTCTTCTTTAATCATCTTTGTGGTGCTTCACAGGACTTGCTCCAGTGTGTCACTTCTGACATTCACATCATATTTAACAATGCTTATATACCAAAGTCATCATTTACCAGTGGTGAAGCCAGATTAAGATGTCTGACTATATCTCCTGTCCTTATTGCAGTTATGTTGTTTATGATCTGTACTCTGAAAATCCTCTCTCTCTCTCAATATACACATATATGCCTTTTTTAACACAGATTGTTTTACTAATCCAGTTTTAGATTGTGATTTCACAAAAAAAAAATTAAATTGTAACAGAGAAGACTAACCTGTGGCAAGACACTGAGCAACTGGAGAGTGGGAAAGTTAAAAATGGTGTCATAAAAGCTAATCCTGAGTCCATCCTTTCATCATTTTTCCACATCATTTAAGTTATGCAATGGGACGTTGGTTTTTCAGTTTCATCGTTCTTTGCATAGTAGTAGCAAGAAATTTCTGGCACTTGTTCTGTAGTTGCTGGAGACTTCTGGAGAGCTGTTCTTCTAAACTAGAATGTCTAAGGTGGTATCCCTTGTGAAAGACCTCTGAAACAACATTGTGTTGCAAGAGTTTATATTTAACACTAGATGATTTTCTTAATGGATTTACTTGGTCCCTCTGAGAGCTTCTATTATTTACATTAGTGAAAATGTGTACCTTTTTATGTCAATTTGTGATGGTAGGTCCCATTTTTGCACCTCTGGAAAGGAAGAATAATTCTTGTCCCTTTTGTCACATACTTTGGGATACGTGATGACATGTACAGAATGAAGGGTTTAAGCGCACACAGTCCCAAACTTTAACCTATGTATTGCTGAAAGTTACTGCTTTGGCAGAAGTGAGAGAAAGATATTTGATGTTGGTGGCAGTTGCAGCACTCTGAAATGACTGCTAATGTTTCATTTCCTCAGCAGTACCTAAGGTCAATGAAGTCAGAATCACAGCTTTCAAATTGTTGTATGGATTCATACTTGTTAACTATCAGGATTAAAGCTGGGATATCTGCCACCATATGTGATTTCACTGCAACTTTGTTAAGGGCTGTATGCTACTGAGACTGGGGAGCACCAGTGTGTTGGCCGAGGTTCTATAAATTTTCTTTGCATAATGCCTAGCCTAGCAGCAGTAACTCAGTAGTGGGTTTGGCTTGTCATCAGGGCAAACATCCTGGCACATTTAGGTGTACAGAGTACCACCTTTTACATGGAGTCTTGAATGTAGCAACCTACTAGCCAGTCTTCTGCTCCATTTGAGACAATTCGGCATGCTTGAGAGAGACCCTGTTGTGTCAGCAATCTGCTGTTTTGTTATGAGCAAAACTGTTAGCTACTTTAGCTTTAAGTCTTTCTTCTAATAGTTTCCTTGATTAAAGTGAGCATGATTCTTACTCTGCTGATTCTCGTACTTCAGGCTGCAGACAACTTGTCGTCCATATGCATCTGGCAACTTGCACAATCCTGGCTCTATCGCTTTGCTGCCTACTGCTTCTACAGATGTCTAGTGCTTTCGCTGCAAAAAGGAGTCTAGATATCTGTCATAACTGTTGGGAATGAGGAGGAGCTGCCAACCTGCTTGCCTTTACTGTTAGGCACTGATGTTGTACTAAGCAGAAATGGAAGTAGAAGCGACCAGCAGAACACCTAAAGATGGCTGAATAATTCCACAAATTAACTTATCTTTTTAAAGTAATATTATAGACACTGGTGGGAGGTGTCAGAGGGCTTATTTAACATTGATTTTGACCCCACTTTGTGTGAGATTTGTACTTAGTGGCCTCTAGAGGTGTCTTACAACCATGGTTATTCTGTGGCTTGTGATAGGGAAAAGTATCCAAAATACTCTTTATATGACGTAGATATTTCTTGTAGAAGAAGTCTAGGACATACTAGTATTTTTTTTTTGAAGAGAGAAGCTGGTAAACAGCATCTCTTTATTACCCATGAATTAATATGTAATTGCTAATTGCTGATGCCGCTTTCTGCTACCTAAAAAATCCTAGTGCTTAACAGATATGTATTTAATGAAATCAACTCAACTGTACTCTGTCTCTTTGGGACTAGATATTTTTTTTAAATGTTCTTAATTTAAATTGAAATGTTTGCATAGGTTCACCCTAAGGTTCCTGGCAAAAGGAAATTTTTTTAATTATTTTTTTTCCCCCTAGTATTTCTAATTTCCCAACTTTTGGAGATGATCATATTCAGAAAGCCACTGCCCTGAACAAAAATAGTCATATTTTGACTGAAGAGAGATTACCAACCAAGAATACATAGCATTTTGACAGAACCAGATCAAAATGCTTTGATTTTTGGAAATTATTTTTCTTCTGCTATTCAGTACTCTGATAAATCAAAGAGGAACAGTTGTCATTTTGAAAGCAGTGCTCTGTACATAGTGAGGATTTCCAATTAGCACATTTTAAGGCTTGTATGAGATGATGCTTAAAAATGGGACATTACAAAATGAAATTATGTCACGACGCTTTCTAATAGAATTCTGAGAGAAGTCATTGCATGGCAGTGCGTTTCATGTGCTTGTCTTAAGGCAAGTGATTATTGGTTCCCTTTCCAATTACAGCAAACCTTTCATAATAATCTAAGAGTTGGCATGTAAAGAGTATTGCAGATCATCTAATGAGGTTATTGTGTATTGTATGACATGTATGTGGCAAAATTAATTTGAAATACAAACATTATGTAATAGTAGTCAGAAAATAAATATTCAGTACTTGCTCTTCTAAATGGTAATTGCACCAGGTAGGCATATGTCTGAGGGTAAAGAGTCAGAGTCCTACCAAAGTGGTGGCAGATGGACAAAGGCAAAAAGTTAAGGATGTGCCGGGGAATAAATTAGAGTTACACAATGACAAATCTGTAGCTGATGTAAACTGGCTGGCTACAGGTCATGAACAAGCTCACCATAGTCAGCTCCTGCAAATATATCTGGACTTAACTTGTTTAATGCCCAAGGAAGTAACTGTGAAGATCCTGATGGGGAAATGGTGTGCTTTAGCCTTCAGGTGATATTAGGAAGGATCACAGAAGGCCTAATTATACAGCCCACATTCACATTGCTGTGTACTTTTTAAACCAGATCTCCTGGGCTTCAGTGGGATCATTTCTGTAAGTAGCCTAAGAAATAGTGATTTCAGTGATTCATTAAAGTGTCCAGGTATAAAACTGTTTCCTGTTGTAAATGGTATTTATTTCTCTGCTGAAGATAGTAAAAAGTATTATCATGCGTTCTAGAAGCAGTATGGATGGTAAGTGAAAATGAAATTTTATAACTAGTTGTCACTCCTTTACACATTAAGTTTAATTATCAGAAAAAGAAATACCTTTTACAATATTTACACCAAAGGTTACAGACATGAAGTATTTTGTTATGCAAACAGTGACATTTTAACAACAGGATGCATCCTGAAAGGAGCAGTTTTTTACCTTTAGTTTTATTTGCTGGTCTCCAGCAAGTCTTCTTTGAGCAGATAGTATTAGATGGTTAATGTACACAATGCTACCTTTTACTTCCATATTAAGTCTTAAAAAAAGCATTCCAAGTTTATGAATGCATCTTACATATATTCTACAGTGGGAGGAGCAAGGAGTGCCTTTTCAACTTAAACATACTTCTCCAATACATGATATTTAGCAAAAACAACTGAGTAGTATAAACACAATTTGGTCTGCAAGTCTAACATAAAACCATGTGGCACTGTTAAGTTAAAAAATACTTTTAATGGTGCCTTGTTTTTTCTGGTTTTTTGCTTTACTAACAGAAATATATAATGGAACAGTCTCTCTTAAGACATCATTGGCTTCATACTGTCCTTCTCATGTATTTATGAGAGCTGCTTTTGACTGGGCTGGGGAGGACAGGGGCTATATACCCTATCAATTCTTCTGTTTGTAATGGAGTGACTTAGGCTGTCTGATTTGCGTTGAAGTGTGGGGAGCTCTCCTGCAAGTTCTACTAGGATGCCTAGCTGCAGCTGGACAGACTCCACTGTGGAGCAGCTGTTGTGTGTAATCTTTGCCCCAGAAAAGGCAGCTTAGCAGTGTGTGAGCACAGACTCCTGTATGCCTGTTGTGTCAAGATTCATTCTGAGCAGTAGTGACTTGCTAAGTAAGTTTGCAATGCAAATAAGACACAGTCTATCAAGCTGAAGATCATGAGATAAAATCAGAGCAGAGTGGAACTCTTACAGAAATTGTGGTTTAGTCGTTCAAAACAAGTTAGTCTTACATTTGTGTGTCCCAGTGTTCTCCCTTGTATAGTAACCTTAGCAGGCTGAGGTTGAGGGAATTTCATCCTAACGCTTAATGATGTTGTGAATACTTGACCTTTTAAGACCTAGTTTGTCTTGACCACTATTTTGGAATTAAGAGAAACACATCTGTTTGTGTTTTCGGAACGTTCTTTGGCAAGTTATACGCTTAAACCCATAGGAGTTTGAGGGAGAAACCCAGCCCTGCTTTGTTTATTTGGGATAGGTTTTTTTTTTACCTTCTCTGATGTTGGCGGCTCAGTTTTGAATCTGAATACAAAGAAAGAGCTTCTGTCTTTAGTAGTCTTTGACTTTTATCCTCCTGTTATTTCCCTGTGAAAGGAAGGAGGAGTCTGAAGCCATGGGTGTGCTTGTACAATCAAGGCTATCAGTTAGGATTCCAGATCTTTGCATTAGAAATATGCTCCCTTTTTCTCCCACTGTTTGTGTGCTTTGCTCCTAGCAGTTTGAGATCCCAATGTTGGCTCTGAAGGCTTAATGTTCTAATGTTGCACAAATCATACCCAGAAGTTAAAAAGCAAATACAAGGAAATACTAATGGACTCTTCCAGAATTAAAGATAGATGACTGGAAATATTCTGTAGACTGAAGTGCATGTTATCTGTCCAGCCATTGTTGAATTTTCTCTTATAGAAGAAAGCTAGAAGAGAGTGGGAAGACTTTTTTTCTGGTGTAACAATGATAAATTGCAACGTGGAACTCAAAACTAGCAGAAGATCTCTTGCTGGTGTCTTTCTTCTCTCTCTCACTACTGGAAAAAGTTGCTAATGAGGTTTTTTTGTGTTCTTGTGTTTACCTTCCAAAAGAAAATACTGAAATAATGTAGTTTTTGTCAGGTTTTAAAAAAAACCCAAACACACCAAGGCATTAGTCTAGGGATGAGTTGTCTGTTGTGTGTGTATATGCTTAGGGCTGTGGTGGTTTCGCAGTAGGCCAAGCTCATTACACAGGCAGCTCTATGCATATTTCTGTCCACGCCTGACAGTTTACTCATTTTTCAAACCAGTTGAACCATCTATCTCCATGCCAGGAGATCTTTCTGCCTTTAATCTTCTTCCTCCTTTTTTTCTCCCTTTGTACTCTGGGAGTTCTCTGGACTTTTCTTTCCCCTTGTAGCAGGAGTTGAGGTGTTTGTGTCTCATGTTCTCCTTCTCTTGCCAGTACTCTCCCTTTTTTTTATCTCTTGCCAGAAGTTCCGAGAGCAATCTCACCCCTACCCCAATCTTTTCTGATGATTGGTACCCTGTCCCATGCTCTGGTTTGGTTTTATGTTGTTTTGTATTTTATTTTAGTTCAAGGAGAGCCAAAGAGTTTCTCAAGTGTTGGGGCTCACTGAATGACAGCCAAAAGCAAGCAAGTGTTGTTAACAGCCAGAGCTGGGCCTCGAGAAAGAACTGTATGTTTGTAACATTCATTAGAAATAATATTTCCTGTGTGTATATAGCTGCTTTTCTCTGGCAATCCAAAGTGCTTTACAAATATTAATATAGCCATATAACACCTCTTTGGAGCAGGTGATAACATGTGTCCTTTTGACTTCTTGCTTCTGTAATTTCATTTTCTTAACTCATTATGACATATGAGATTGAAGGCTACATGCGATGCTGGGAGCAAATTAGATGAGTTAATCTTTCTCCTCTGAGAATTTTGACTAAAATAAATAGTGGGCTTGATTTGAAATGAATTACCAGGAGATGTTTAATCAGAATTTGAGTCTGTTACAGACTGAGATAAGAACGTCTTCACACTTAAACCTTTTTTTACTCTAGTGCTCTGCTACACACAATTTTTCTAGGAAATAATAAAACGCAATTTTATGGATGTAGCATTGTCGAGGTTTAGGTGTCATACCCTAGAAATGATCATAGAGTAGAGCAGTGCAATATAACTTTTTCATACAATAGAGCAGTAGCACTAAAAATTGTGAATTCTTGCTAATCCTTGATGCCATCCTTCATTTATTGCGGTAATGAAAATAATTTGCCATCTGCACTGGATTAATAAAATAAAAAAAATATTTTAGAGTATAAAATTATACCAGCAGAAATTACTTTTTGGTATTCAAGTTCTTTTCTCAAATATATCTAAACTTGCTGTGTCACGTCCAGGTAATAAAATGGCCTTTTTATGAGAGATGGACCAACAATGGCAAAATGTCTCTGCTAAACTTCATTCTTTGAGTATAATTTTTTTACTGCCACATAATTGCATTTCTGGCTGAAGTTCTGAGCACCAGTCATGTCTCTTGCCCAGTTAAGTCAATGACAGGTATGTAGTCTGTCTGACTTTGTCAGGTTACACAGTGCTGACATGTCCTATTTAAAAGATGTGAACTCAGGTGTGTCTACAGTAGAGGCCGGTTCTAGCATACACAATATTTATTCTTTGTGTGTCAACCTTTTATTAGTCAGTGTGAAATATTTATATGTGTCAGTCTAGATTCATGTGGTGACATTTTTTTAAATAGGGTTGTGTAATAAAGCTAGATGAAAACAAAGTTTATCTGAATACTACTGGCAAGCACAGTATTTTTGAAAACCTTTTTTTTAAAGACATCACAGTGCACTAAGTACTTCGAGTATTGAGATTGCCCTGTTTCTTTTGAGTCTCTGCTGCAGGAAACAGTAGTATAATTTTTATGAGATGGGTATTGCTGGGCCTTCTCAAATTACTTGTAAAGTGCTGTATAACTTGAAAGTGTTGTAAGATTGGGATCTAAATATACGTTTCTAAGATTGAATTACTCATATTTGAAATTTTGTTTAACACATTGGAAATTTTGTTTCTTTGTTTCCAAAGAATGCAAGAAAAGAAGTTGCTACGTTTCTTATCCAAGAATGTGGCATGGCAATCAATGACAATATTTGTCATTTTAATATATGTTGTTGAAAATGTATTTATATGAGCAGGTAGTGATTCAAGCTGACATTATTTTGCATCTTTTTCGTCTTCTTTTGTCAAGTGCTGGAGGCTATTATGGCAGTCCTGCCAAATGTTGTGCTTAGGCAAGGCAAGTCTGGAGTTACAGAAAAATAACATCTAAGTTTAGAGTGTGATAGTGGGATTATTTTTATGGATGTTATTTTATAGCTATATATCATCAAGAAAATGAGGAGAATTTAAGAACACCTTTATTTTAAACTAATCCAAATAACATCTAGTACCCCTGGTTTTATCTTTCCCTTAGAAACTTGCTGTTAGCTGTATTTTATTTAGTTGTTAAACCGGATGGAGCAGGTAAACCCCTTGTATGTGATTTTTCACTGTTAATGCTGGGCATCAGGTGGTTCATGGGCAACAGTACTGAGCAAGGTAAGATCATACTGCTGCTCAGTTTTCCCCTCAATTTTAACTTCTTTTTATTTCCTGGGTCACATCTGCTTTATTATCACACGTCGCTCAGAGCTTTGGGTTTTTTCACATGTGATTAGGAACTCTGACAGGCAGTCCATCCAAAAGCATGGTCATGTTCTCTGCCTGTTGTCCTAGATTTTATGCAGGAGTTGGGAACAAAACCTTTGGGAAGCATGGGCATCAAAATCTTCTCTGTCATATTTTCAAACTTCTCCTCTGACTTTCATCTTTGCCCAGTCATTTTGGTTGTCAGATGTGAGGTCTCCTTTGTTGTTTCCCATACATGTCCAACTTTTCTTGGACTTCTGTGGGGCCTGCCAGGTCCCAGGGTCAGTTTTCCCCAGGATCTTTATCCCATCCTGGTGAGTTTTTCTGTCCTCTTTGATCAGCTGGTCCCCATTCTCCCCTAATACACTGGTCCTTCATCTACAAGGCTGTCCTCTCATTCCAGTTGACAGAATATTATTTAGAGAATTGAGTAATGTCACAAGCCAATGTGATAGTGTTATTACAGTATATTGATTATATATGAGGAGACTGCATTCAAGTTGCACAGGACAGTCTTAATTTGGCACATCCTAAATAATAAGTGTATTTCTTAACAGCATGCATTTGTAGTTTCAACATTTCTTCAGGTCAGTGGGGAACTCATGAGCTTAAGGAATACTGAATGGAAAACCCTTCTCATAAAGCCAGGTTTGCCTTTTGTCATTAGGACATAACTCTTGATCTCCAAGTTTCTTAACTGCTTTGAACTAGATGAGTTCATTTTTGTATTGTCCAAACCAGCCAAAAACTAATTTGCTATGTATCCTCCTGTTATGAGTGTTTCACTATCCTACTACCAAATCCCAGTACCAAAGATATTTTTATGTATTACTTTTTCCACAGTTGCAAATAAATGGAATTGGTGCAGATTTTCAGTATGTCTGGGGGCCTTTGACAAAGCTGCCTGTACACCTTGTGGAAAGAAGCAACACACTAACTGTTTATAAGATACAAACCTGGGGGAAGCCTGTTCACTTGTGAAGGTAGGGAAATGACACAAAGAGATTGGTAGATACTAAAATGAACCTGGGAAAAAACCAAGATATTCATTTGGTGAAATTTCAGCTATCACGTCCGAGAGAGGGCTCCCAAACAGTCTCCCCAGCACATTCAATCTTTATATAGAGATAAGAAGCGAGAAAGCAGTTATGGGGAGAAGTGTACAGAATGATTGATAAGGGACATCCAACTAGATGAAACCTAGCATGAACAGTGAAATTTTGGGAACCATATACAGGCAAATTGTTATTTTATTTTATTTTTTCTCTGAGACACCAGGTCTTATATATCCATGCTTACTTGGTTCATGACATGTATTTCTGGAAAGAAAGCTCAATAGTATTTGAGAGTACATGGAGAAAGAGCGAAAGTGCAGTTACAAATGCAAGGGAGGAACTTTTTGAAAGGATAAAGCAAAAATACGAAGAGCAGCATTTGGATTAACATTATAGCTGGCTATATGGAGGAGTAAAGTTTAAAGAATCTGTTATAGGGTGTAGAATTATCCCTACTGGAAAACATCAGAATTAAGGTATTTGGATATGTACACTGCTTTTTGAAGTGTATGTTAAAGTCACAAATATCCTGTGACAACAGTTCTTCCACCTTCTGCTGTACCACATTGTATCCCCATTCAAATTTCTGTGATTTCTGTGTGTAAGATTACTGTGTGTCAGGATCATTCTGTGGATAAATAAATAATAATTAAAAAAAAAAAAAGAAAAAAAAAAAGCTGCCTTCATTGTTGGATAAGACTGGAGGAAAAACAGGAAAAAAAGGGACAATACTTGTATCGAATCTCTGATTCAGTCCATATGAAAATAAAGACAATGCTTTAGACAAGACCTTTGTGGAAGAACTTAAATCTTGTTCTGGGTGCTGACCTTCAATATCTTATGAACGACTTAGCATTGTTTCCAGCTGGTCATTATACTTGTGAGGGTCTAAAATATATTAACCCTTTTGCTTCCTCAAGGATACAAATTTAATACAACCCCCCATAGCTCACAAGCATTGTTGTTCCCATGTAAAAACATAAACTCAGCCTGCAGTAGAGGAAGAAATTGTGCGATGTTCTTGCAGATAGTAGAAACAATGCCTTTCAGATGCTTTGAATTGTTGTATCACTTTGTTTCTTTGTGATGCTTTTCATAATTTTCATAAAATATACCACACTTGATGCTATTGAGAAGAAATAAAATTTGTCTAAGATGAAAAGAAGTGCTTTACTGCCAGTGTGCAGCTTTTAGCCTTGATTTGTTATAAAGCTAAGAGACAATTTAACATTTGGGATGGGGAGAGAAGGGGGATTACCTAAGGGATACTGTTGTAGAGGAGAGTGTAATTTTACTGTCAGATATGCTTGGACTTATTTTTGTCAGAGTAATTTGCAGTAATCTGTGGGTTATTTGTGCTCCAATTTTCTCAAAAGCGCTGTGATGTGTTTCTTGAGACCTATTGTACAGTTTGAGTTAATGTATGTCTTAGACTGTACCTGCCTTGCACGTTCTGTAGCCTCCCTTGCCAGTCATAGAAGGGCACACTGACATATGTGGACTTGTTGGGACCACTTGCAAAGTAGACTGCTACTCTCTAATACTGGTGGGAATGAGTGCTCACAGCACTCACTGCTAGTCTCCGTTGGTAAGAGCACTATCATCTTGGTTTTCGGTTTCTCTTCTTTGTAGAGGCATGGAATTGTACTCGTTGCTGTCAATATTTGTTCTTTTTATTCCCCTCTTCTTTTTTCTATCAAGTGATTAATTGTGTTTATAGATTTATTTCAGGAAGTCTAATAAACTCTCTGTACTCTATGCATACATTAAGTCGTGAGAATGAATGTGATGGCTATGTATCTACATAGTACAAAATATAGGTATCAACTTTAATGTCACTCTAATTTTAGTTTAGCAAAAGGTTTCCCCCTGGCTTTGGAAACTATGCTTTGTGGCTTCATCAGTCTGTCACTTAAATAAGGATACAGTTTAAATTATTGCAGTTGCATTAAATCCTATTCATTTGTATGTTTTATGTGTTTTGTAGCCATAGTTTTAAATATCTGTTGCAAATACACTTTACAATTCTAGTAGAAAATTACATTTTGTGTTTTTGTAATGATCCCCTTGAGGTTATTTTTGCATAAATCCTTTCATCTGTTTTCAGATACAGATCTGTTTTATAGTAGAGAAAAAAGCATTTGTAGAAAAAAAATGGAAATTAATTTTTTTGTATTTAAAAAAAATCCTCTGTGGGACCTAATTTCTGAAATACGATGATCAGAGGAACTCTTTTTTAAGGAACTAGTAATTTGTATATTTTATTACAATTATAAAATCCTTTTTATAACAAAAATACTCAGCTGCTATCAGTTCTTTTACAATTTTCATTGTAGGTACCTGAAAAGGAATATTTTCCATATAGCTTATGAATTTGTCATGGACAATTTTCTCTTAAGCATATTAACGGATTCCTTGAGTACTTAGAGGATCCTGAATAGACAGTTGTTGCATTTCTATTTCTATTAAATTTTAGTGATTCCAGTTTTATGTATTTTGTTTGACTTACTATATAGTTCTTTCTTTTGCCCTTCTTTTTATCAATGTTGAGACATCACAGGTAATTCTTACTAAATTTTGACAAAAAATTGATTCTTGAAACTTGTGATCTTTGTTTTATGTTGTACTAATTTGTGAAAGGGTACACCATTGCATGCTGATTAATGATGCCTTTTATTGAATTTGAGTATGTTCTTTTTCATCTGCATTGCATAATTTCATGCATTTTTGTATAAGTAACATAACTTACCAACAAATTCTGCTTTGGAGTAAGTTTGCCAGTCAATATCTCTGACTTAATGTCTTCAGATAAGGTTGAAGGAAGCTGATACTAGTTTTTAATTTAAAATATTCAGAAAGAGTATAATTTGTAAAATTTTTAATTAGCTTTTATTCATTTAATGTTTTGATGACTTCTAAGTTACATGTAGATTCTCAGGAACAGGATAATGTAGCATTCCTCAGACCAACCATACCATTAGTGTAGAATTTACTTTTGTGGAGTTGCATGTCACCATAATGCTACACTATCACTCCCAGGTTAGAGCAGACGTATGAGTTCTGATAATTAGTTCACTCATTGCTTAGTTGTGCATTAGCCTGTCTCTAAGTTTGAGGTATTGACATAACATATAAGTTTAAGACTCTTTTTGTTAGGAGGATTGCTGTTCTCAGTGACCTTATTAGTATATGCCGATATTAATTTATTTAAAGAGAGAGGTTTTGATAGACAATTTTTATCTGCTTTAGTAAGAAAATAATTGGTTGATTATGAGGGCTAGTTGGTTTTAAAAGATTCATAGGCTGTATAGTTGTTTTTTAAAATAGTTTCAATATCTAAGAAGTTCTCCATGTTTGATTCTAGATTCTACTACTCACTGAATTATAAATTCGTATGTAATTGTCATGCCTTGTTTTTTGGCCTGGACATAATGATTTTAGGATTTATTTTTTATAAATAGAGAGCTTTTTATTGTGAAATATCACAAAGTACATTACTCAAGGAAAATTGCAGAGCTTCTTAGAAGGAAGGCAACCTATAACAAACTTCACGAGATCCTTTTACAGAAGATACTTCCCCCCCCCCCCCAACCTAGTTATTAAAAGAGTAACCTGAAAAAAAGGACCACAGTACTTGTCTGTACCTTACATGCTTGTCTTGCGATAAACGTTGTTCATAACAAAGGTCATTCGTATTTCAGACTGTAACGTGCTTCATGCACCTACTGGCCTCTTGGATATAACTAATGCAGATGAACCCAAACAACCAGTACACACCAGAAAGCTCATAAAGACTCAACCAGTAAAGCACAGAAACACCATTAAGCAAGCAGTGGTGGAATACCTTCACAAAAGCCTCCTTTAACATATATATTTCTGCAGACATAAAAAGTGCTACCAGGAGACAAGGCTGAGAATGTTTTGCTGTATACTGCATCAGTAGTCTCCTAAAGACATGCTGAGGTAAATTAGTATAGGGGTGGCCATTTCAGTTTTTCTGTGCACTAACTCGAATGAAAATTGTGAGTTGCTCTCTGAAAATGTTTCACATTTAAAATTTTCTGAGCACTTTCTTTGTATTAGATTTGATTCTTTAGCTCTGATTTCTTGCTAATCTTCTTTATAGTCCGTTTTTCTAATTGATAAAAATCTCACAGATTTGACTGTTGAATTCATTCTTAGCATGGCACTTATAACACACTTTTTTTCTGGGAAACATGTCTTTTCCTTTAAATATTGGTGTGCTTTAAAGGAGGAAAGCTGGAAAATGGAAGGCAGATGTCCACTGTGATGTATGGCTGGCCTGGTGCCAAAAGATGCCAAGTGTCTCATGCCAAGGCATTGTGTATATCACAGAATCAGTCCCCTAGCTGACTGTAGTGAGACATAATACATCACATTCATGAGAATATTGAACTGCTTCTGTTGGTATGGGATAGAATGCCTTACTGATATGCTGTTGAAACGCTGCATTCTGCTGCATAGTGTTTTGAAAATACAAAATATACATCTGTATGCACCATTTAGATTTGTGTGTGTGAACTTGTATGCAGTTTAAATGCATGTAGTATTCCATTTTCTAGTAAAGTTACCAGAGGAGTGAAAGAAAAATTTGCTGGGCCTATTCTTCACTTAGCTTTTTATTTTTAACAAATGAAAAATACGTAGAGCAGTTGTCATTTGTTAAAGTGTAGCAGAAAGAGCGAAACAGGCCAGTGGATGCTTCATCAAGAACGCTCATTCAGAATGATGAATGTGGCTAAACACACATTTGTTCGTAAAACTTGCAGAGTGGATGAGCATCATTAAGCATGAGGAATAGGTGCAGCACGCTGAGAAGAGAGTGGAGCAAACAGATGTTGTGAATTTTCGCAGACATCCTTCATCCACCAGTCCATCATTAATATGGTTGAAGGTGATCTTTTCTTTTTATTTAATAAGCACAAACAAAGTGTGTGTGCTATAATACTGCTGAATACACTTTTTTTTCCAGACGGAGTAGGGTTTAGATAGAGGGCTACTAAAATACAGATAGATTTACTGTTTATGTGTGGTGACAGCATGTCAACCTCATGAGTTTGCACGTATGGTTTGACATGGCTACTTTCTTTCCTCTCCGAGTGCCTTTATGTGACAAGCTTCCCAACTTAAAGGTCTGAATGTGCAAGGATGCCCTGAAAATCCAGCTGATCTGTGGAATTAACCTTTTTGATGGTTTAAGTGATAACACTGGTTTGTTGCTTCTCCCTTTGTGTGAGAAAATTCCTTTATATATTGTTATCTTTCCAAGAACTGCTTAAATTTTCAGTCTTGGATGTTAATTGCAATGTATATCTCCACATCAGATTTTCATTCTTGATGTCCAAAGGATTTGGAGGAGTGCATTTTATCTTCACCACACCCTTTTAAAGTTCTTCTAATCTTTTTTACACTTCCTTCTGCAATGATGAACTTTCAAGTCTACTTTTGAAGACACCTAACAATCTTCATTTCATGATGGAGACCTGCTTTTGTGGTGGTCATCTACATCTATGAAGTGCTTATTCTTAAGTTTGCAAAGTTTTTTTTTGTGCACAGTTCATGTTAATTATTAGTCATTTAGGTAAAAATGAGTGCATCCTTACACAGCAGTAGATGTGCTTTTATAAACAAAATGGTCCTTAAAGGTTTTCCTATGGATTTGCATGAGCTAGGCATCCCCTCCACTCCTCAAGTTCTTTCTAGGTGTCTGGAAGTTTTCCTAGGTGTGCTTAGCCTCGCACAACAAGTGTGTTCAAACTATTCACATTGTGAATTTCTACAAGTACAGAAAATTGTTTACAGGACTACAGCTTAAGTGAAAGTTGCTGGAAGATGTCCTTGAAACAAGGGGAGGAGAAATTAAAAATATGGCGTAAATATGATTTTAAAGTTCCATAACCAGGAGAGGTGATACAGTGGTCGGTCATACGTTTCTCTCTATAAAGGTATACTTTCCCTCTATAGACATGTCCCAGAACAGAAATGATCCTCTTTAATGTATTTTGCACCAGCAAATTAACAGTAAGTCAAGCAATCCTAATTAACTCTCCACAGAGTATAAGGACAGGGGGAGAAACACAATAACTTGAGTGCCACTTACTCTAATTTGTTCATCTCCATGTTTTGTAATATTAATTATCATTTTCTTTGCTAAATTTTTGATGGCTTTGAAGTGGTAGTGAAGATGTTGCAAAGAAATATTATTATGGAATGTTATACCAACCATGTTAAATTTCTCTCATTAGGGAGAAACTGAACAATCTTTCAAATCTTTTCTGAGGTTAATACAAATAGGTGATTCATACCAGAGGCAAGGTCTTTAGCAAGAAAGCCCAAGAGCCCTTTGGTTCTGCAGACTTCTGAATTTTGCAATCTAGAACTTCTAAAACCCCTGTAATTACTA
>WTSP01006526.1:0-20577 GCA_025331215.1 Actenoides lindsayi | reverse complement strand
CCACTGCACTAGTGTCCGGAAACAATTTTCTAATACTTTTAAAAAAGAAATTTATCATTTTTTTTTTTTTTTAAAGAAGCATAAGATCTTCTAATGTATTTATTTCCTAACAGAAGCCCCCCCAAGCAGCTGTGTTTACTGTCAAGCCTGCTGCCGAGCATCTTTCCTGGGAGTGTTTTGTACACTGCACATCTCTCCAGTGCGAGCTGCAGAAGATGTTGATGCTTAAATAGAAGGGTCAGAGCTCTGCCTTGGCAGCACCAGCAGCTGAGTCTGGGAGGTGATGATCTCCTGCTGGGAGAAATGAGCTCTGCTTCCATAAAATGACCATGAAATTAAAAGACAAAGCAGGTCCTCTATTTGCTTTGAGGGCTGGAAGGCAAGTGGCTAGGCCAGGGCCGGGTGCCCTCCCCAGCACCCTCACAGCCCCATTGTCTGTGATTTTCATGGGGCTTACATGCACTTGTGCATTTTTTGACTTCATCTCAGTCTTACTTATGTTGATCACATAATTAATCCCTCGAGGGGGTTGGAGAGATGTCATCCCCTCCCATTTATTTTCCACATTTCGCTACCCAGAGGGCAGCACACTGCATGCCGTGGGGTGAGATCCCTGAGCCCAGCACTACGGTACAAACACAGGTTACCTCTAACCCGCGTTTGTACCATGGTGCTGGGCTTGAGCATCTTGATCGATTGTGGGAGACGTGAACTCCTCACAACAGAACAGTAAACATGTATAAACCTCCTTGGAACTATAAATCACCGTGGAGCAGCAAAGCATTGTAAAAGGTAATGAACACCTCTTGCTAGGGAAAGCAATCACAGGTTCTTGTTCAGTCAGGACTTGGTCAGACTCTCCCAAATGTCCCCATGTTCCCTTGTTTGGGAACAAAAGGGATTTTTATTTTTAAATTGCACGAGCGTACCTCCTACCATTATGTCAGAAGTGGAACGCGGGGGTTGTGTTTAAACAGCATTTCCAAGTGAAGCTGGAACAAACAAGTTTGATGGGGAGCACCAGGTCTTACCCAGTTTCTAACCTCTGTCCTGTCAGAATAATTGCCCTTCTCTTGCTACTTATTTCCCCAGAGAACAATGTCTGGTACCAGTCCTGGCAGCTCTACCGCTGAAAATAGAGCAAGCTGCATTTGTTCAGTGCTTTGAGACATCGGCTGAGAAGCCAGTGAAGTCAAATGACCTTGAATTTGGCTTGACTTTCTGTTGTCTCTCACTTCACGAGAAAGTTTATTTCATAAGCAAAAACCCTCCCGCTAAAAATACAGCTGCAAAAACCCATGGAAAAGCTCTTGTGCACCCCGGGCATTGTGTTCCGAGGTGAGGTGTTGTGCTGGCATGAGGCACCGCTGACAGCAGCTAAATACAGCTGAGAAACCGGAGACACGGGGAAAGGCAGCCCAGAAAATGGCACTATTGGACTAACCTGTAGTGGTTTGAAAATATCAACTGCTCCTACATTTAGCTGGTAAAAGTTAAATATTTTGATGGCGGCTGGAGTGGATACAAAGAAAGCTGGAAAGGTTTCTGGGCTGGTTTTTAGGCCTGTATATAAAGATGAAGAGCGGACGTGCTTGTGCTGGATCCCAATGGTGAGACCCAAGGGCAGCTCTGCAGGGAGGAAATGACCCCAAAATTACAACTTCATTGGTAGAACTGGGTTCAGGTCACCGGAAAAAGAGTATGATTCATTTATACCTGGTTCTGTGTAAATCTGCATTACTTTTGGTCTTCCGGCTCGGTGTGGGATGAGGTCCCAGGAGGGGTCCCAGCCCGGCACAGCCGCGGTGGTGGCCGGCACACCCCCGGTCACTCCCCAGTGCTCAAGGATTTCACCAGTGTTTGGAAAGGTTCTTGGGGCTCCAGGAGCAGGAGCGGTGCTGGGGCTTCACAGCCCCTGGTTACCCGCCTGGCCGCTGCGGAGTCCCTGCGGGGCAGCCCCTCTGCCAGCCAGGTGACAGGCAGCGTGGCCATGGCCCATGGCTGACACAGGCACCGCCAGCACACCCACTCATTAGATTGCCATTAACAGGAGCTATGGGATGTGCGTGCTAAATATTAGTCACATCTGGGTCCTGGCTTCCAGTCAGACGGCTCTAGGGTTGCAGCAGCCGCACTGCAAGGGAGGAGCACCCGTCCCGCTGCTATCGCTGCGGCCCCAGCATGGGCACCCTGTTTCTGCTCCGCTCTGCCCAGCACCCATCCCCATTCAGGGTACGAACAGGCTCATCCAGCATGTTAATTGCTGGATTTATCAGGTACACTTTCAGAGACACGCTGTCACTAAACAGAGTAATTTATTTGTGACCAGTAAAATCACAGTCAAATGACAGCGAGCATCTCACCAGCCAAACTACACTGGTAACCGCGGCGTATAAAACCTTTTTAACTGACCTCTGTTTGCGTTACAAAGATCAGGCAGTAAAACCGAGACTGGTTTTGTTTTACAAGCAGCAGCAGAGGGGAGGGAAGCGGCCCCCGGTCTGGATCCTGGCACAGCACGGGCAGCTGGCGGCCACAGCCTGGCTGCGGAGCAGGCGGGAGAGGGTTGGTCCGTGCCAGGGCTGTGTTGCCAGGGCACGGGTACCACTGCTCAGTGCAGTTCTGTAAGCCGAGCTGTTGTCTCTGGGATGGAAGGGATGAGGCAAAACCCAGCTCAGGTGCAGCTCCTTCAGCCTGAGCATTGGTGACATCAGTCACTGAATCTCGACTGGTCCCGTTCAGGCCACATTCCCCTGGGTGGGTGAAACTGGGCGGCTCTGGGCGCAGGACCGCGGCAGGCTGCCTGCTCCAGGTGCCGTTTGTCATTTCCCAGACCCGCTCCGTAACTAATTGGTGTGACAGGGAATTAGTTGCACTTAGTTGTTTTTTCTGCTGTAGAAATTTCCTGGAAGAAATAATCAGCCTGCCATGACTCCAGTGTCTGAAGATGCGGTAGCTGCGGGTAGGGTCCGGCCCTGTGGATGCCACTGTGCCAGGCACAGGCCAGGGAACGCCAGTATGGCACCAGCGGGGACAGAGCACCATAAAGATCCCTGTGGGCCGGAGCTTCATGGTACTCTCCCATGTTCTGTGGAAAATGTGAAATATTTTGTGACCAATGACTTTTTACAAGTGTGGGGCTAATTACCCTCTGTGATTAGCCAGGGGAACAGGTTGCACCTTTCATGATTCATTATGTAAACTTGGGTGAGAAGGTCTTAAAGCAGGAGTGAGGAAGGTGCTGCAGCAAGAGGTGTTGTGAAAACAGGGTGATTCACTGTGGCTCTGGCCAGCGCCTGCATGCAGCCACACTTTGTGGCGAGCACGTCTCCCTGGGGACTGTGGCATGTTTTAATTTGCAGGTGAACAAATCTGGTGGGCATACATGTTTCTCTGTCTCTAGAAAGATGTTTTGGCAAAGTATGGGAGTGGAAGGAGGCAGAAGTGATCCCGTATCAGCGCTTGGGGTGGGCTGGGCTTGTGTTGGCAGACCCCAGAGGTTTGCTGTCCTGGGCAGGAGACAGGTCAGGGTGACGCTGCTTCGTGCCACTTGGCCTGACAGAGCTTTGCTGTTGAGTGTCCCCTCCTGTGCTGCGCGTCCCACTGCTTTTGGGAATGTCGCCTGATGTTGAGGCTGCCAGAGGGAAAATGCTATCCGGGCAGCACGTGGGGAGTGGCATAGGGCTGGCAGTCTGCCTGGGAGCCCGGTGGTGCCTGGAGGCTCAGACCCCCCACCCAGGGGATGTGGCTCCTGCCCAGCTCCTTCCGGAAGGGAAACTGAGGCAGGAGTGTAAGACTGGGAGAGGCGAGGCAGTGCAGAAGTGTCACAGGAAAGTGCCCAAGCATGGGTGATGATACACGAGAGGACAAACCATCGGGAACATGTTGTCCGTGGCACTGGGGGAGGGTGCATTTCCCTGTTTATACCTCGGGCTGTGTTGCAACTGGGTTGGGAGCAGGCATGGCTCCGGGTCAGCGCCCTGAGCCCACGGTTGGGCCGAAGGGAAGAGCTCCAGCACAGCGAGGATGGCCGCTGCAGGAACCCACTGTGCGGCATTCCACCCTGTGCCACGGGGACAGCCCCCAGAGTTCCTGCCTGCTGCCACCATCACAGCCACTGTCACCGATGCCACCCCCAGCTCCCTGGAGCCGGGGTGTCCTGAGCCCCTAGCGCTCCGGAGAGTGTAGTGAGTGGGGTGAATGAGATGCCCCCTCACGTGCTCAAGAGTGGGAATAGTGGGATGTAGGAGAAGTGCCATTGCTTTTGGAAAGAAATGGGACAGATGGAGCAAGAGATTTCATAAAATCCCCCAAGGGACTGGGGTGCCTTTGCTGCCAGAAAGCATCAGTCCCGAGAGAAAAGCTCTTCAGGAGCAATGCGATTGGAAGCTGTTGCTTCAGAAAGCACCGAGCGCTCTGTGAGAGCCGCAGACCGGCTCATTTCGGGAGCATTCAGGTGGCCGCGGGCCGGCAAGCACAGCCCGGCACCCGGCAGCCCCTGCCCATAGCAAGCGGCGGCTCCAGGCTCCAGCTGCAGAGGAGGGCAGCCCGCTTCGTTGGATGGGATCGCCCAGCCTGGCCTGGGATTTCTTCTCTCCTGCCACTCGTCGGGCATCGGCCGCGCTCAGCCCCGACTCTGGCTCTCCCCGGGGCTCCCAGCCGGGCCCGGCCCCGCTGCCGGAGTCACCGCCTGTGCCGGCGGAGGCGTCGGGAACCGGCGGCTTCCCCGCACCTCCCGGTCCGTCCTGTTCGCGGGGAGATGCCGGCGTCGGGATTAGCGGCGGAGCCGTGTCACGGCGAGTCACAGCCTGTCGCTGCCCAGGGCAGCTGCCGCAATCCCGGCTAACCTCTGACTCACGCTCGCCCGAAACCGCTCCGGTGCTGCCCCGGCTCGGGCTGCCGGACGCCCCGCGAAACGCTCCCGCGAAGCGCCGAGCGCGGCCCGGGCTGGTGCGGGGGCTCGTCCTGCGCGGGGGAGTCGCTCCCGGGAGCTGCCCAGCCCCGGCCCTGTGGCACCCGCTGCCGCGGTGTCGCCTGAGATGGGCAGCGGGACTTCCAAGCCCAGGCGGTGATTTTTGCACAATAAAGGCGCTGCCGCGGCCTCCCGGGCCGGTTGGAGCCCCGGGAGCGGCACCGGGGCTCTGGCTGCGGCTCCAAGCAGAGGGAAGCCGCTGCTGTGCGTCGAGAACTGTGCCCGTTGCTCTAGTGTGACAGCGACAGGCTACTGCGGACGGGTGGCAGCTGCGGCCGGTGGGGTGGCACCGGTGTCCCAGACCGAGGGGCTGCCGCTGAGCGGGAGGCAGAGCCCCTTGCTCAGGTGTTTGCTGGGAGGTCTGACAGGAGAGCGCAGCAGCAGCAGAGCTGCCATTGCCCTTCAAGCTCCTTCATGGGTGTCTGCAGGAGAAACCTCCCCATGCTGACACTTAAGGAGTGGGCTCACCCTGCCCTGAGGTGAAAGGGTAAAATTAAAACATCCACAATCTCCAGCCATGTCCCAGCCTCCCCAGAGCTGCACCTTGTTGCAGGGCACAAGGGGAGGCTCAGGGCCTGAAAGGGTTTTCCATTGGCATGTGCTGGAGATGCCTTTCCCCAGCCAGGTCCCATTTACATTAATGAGGCATTTAAGTCCCAAACCTGTTTGTGGACCACTGCCCTGTCACCAGGGTGGAAGGGGGCCCGGGAAGCTTTTAACCCCATCGGTACTGCCCAGCTGTGTCTGCTGGGAGCAGCTTTGGGCAGCCAGCTCTTCACTACAAGGGGGGCTGGAGTTACCCTGACAGGTGACATCCCCCATTCACTGCTCCCCATGGCGCTGGGGGCTGTGGTGCCTTGGACAGCTGGGATCAGGATGGGGCCGGGCTGTGTCTCAGATGTGTTTTCCAAGGAATCTGTGGGTTATTGTTCATTGTCACATCCTGGGCAAGTTTTCAATCCTGGCTGACTGGGAGGTTGGATGATCCCATTTATCTCTGGATGACCAAGTGAAATCCTGTCTGATGGGGAAAACTCGCATCCTTCCTGCATTTGGCCATCCTGCCTTTGAGACACTTTTGTGCTGGTTGTTCATGCTGAGCAGTGAAACAAGCAGAGTCGGGCTGAGGATCTGGTTTTCCATCCAGGAAAAACCATTGCCCAGCAGTTTTGATTCTCAACTCAAGCAACAAGTCCTGCTGCTGCAGCTGGAGTTTGTCCCTGTGCTGGTGGATTTTCCTACTACTCAGTCCCCCACTCCCCCGGGCAGCTCCTCCATTGCCCACAACTTTCTCCCCTCTGGCAGCAGCTGCTGCTGGGAGCTGGGGACGAGCAGAGAGAGGTTCTCCCACTCATCTCCTCTGCTCCCAAGGGCCGGTCCGGGCATGCAGACAGCCTTCCCTGTGAGTCACCGGCACGTGCCCTGAGCGGGTTTGTTACAACACCTCTCCCCAGCCCGTCCATCGCCTGCCCACGATGCTGCCTGTGCCTTCGCCACCGTTTCGGGTACTGCAGCCACTTTCCTGCAGCCCTGTGGTGCCGTGAAGCCAAAGCCATGGGGCTGTGGTGCTGGGCCCATTGTCATCCCCTCTCAAGATCCTGGTCACTGTGACCACATCCAGGTCTGGCAGGTCTGTCCCAGGGCTGGGGATCAGCTGGGGGCTGGTGGCCAGCAAGGGGCTGCCTGCTCCTGAGCCCTGCCTGGGGCTGGATGGGCTCCCCATGAGCCTCCTGGGAATACTGTCCCCATGGGAAGAGTCCGACGTTCCCACCCGTCCTCGGAGCAGCGGCTGCAGCAGGGGAGGAGGAGATACCATCGAACCACAAATTTTACTACCTGTTGTTCCTGTAAACTCCAAGCTGAGTTTCTCAAACACTTTGAGTTTATGATGTTGTGTGTGTGTCAGACTTGATTTTCATACCGTCCCAGGTAGTTTTCTGTGTTTAAGATGACTCAGGAGTTCAGCAAAGTGCAGTACTTAATTCATGAAGTAATGAAGTATGAAGTAACCTGCTTCTGTAGCTACTCTGTGGCTTTCAGCCTCCCGAGGATTAATCATGCAAGGAGAAAAGGTTCTGCACCTGCCCTGGGAAGTAAATGCAAAAAATCACCTACAGAAAAGCCACTCTTTCCAGAGTTTAAAGTGAGTGTTCATGCCAAAAAGCACCGGTGGGACATGTCCTGCGTTATCAACCAGCCAGGCCTGACAGGCACCGCCGCAGAGAACGGCTGCTGGCCGTCAAATGGGTCTTTCCTTCCCAGAACTGCAGTTGTTGGGTACAAGGTCTGACCAGTCAATACAATGGCTGTCTCACAGGATTGGCACCACTTAGTTTATTTCAAAAGGCTTTTGTTTTGCTCTGGGAAGCCTTTAAAAATACAAGGCTTTCTAAAAAGCTGGCTGGTTGCAGCATCACCCACTACACAGCTCTTGCCAAGGTCTGGTTTGCTCCAGTGAAGGGGTTACTGCAAGACCTTGTTTGTGCAGGGAACCCACAGCTACCCCAGAGAGCCATCCGGGAACCAGCCTGCAGCATCCACACCACGCAGCTTCTGGCTGCCACCGGGGTGGGGAGTGTGGCCACTGATGAGTGTTGGGGGACACAGCTATGCTCCAAGGCTGTGCCCCCTCAGCCCACCCCAAGCTGCTTCCCCAGCTGCAGGACCTGGGTGCAGCAGCTGTGAGGGGTTTCCTCCCTTTCCAGGGGGCTGATTACATCATTAGCACTGCCTAATTTAACCCAGCTCCCAGGGGTGCAAGGTTCCTGGGACTGGGGCAGAGTCAACCGAGGAAGAGATGTCCCTGTGCGAGTGGGTGGGGAAGGTGCTGAGCTGTCCCAGCAGCACCGTTGCGGTCCCTGCACAGAGCTGCTGAGCACCATCACAGGTGAAGAGAAGCAGGGCTGTGGTGTGTCCTGCTGTGTGGTGTTTGCTTTGAGCCCAGAGGGATGTTCCCCCTGCCCAGTGTTCAGAGGACGTTGCGCTTGGTAAGACTTGGAGTTAAAAGTGCCCCCAGCATCTCTCTGCCTCTGGGAGAAGGTCTATCCTCGGGTGTGACTGAGCCCCACCAGCTCCTTGAGGAAGCGACAGCAGCCTGGTGAGGTAGGCACTGTTGTCAGGCATTGCTGAGCCCTGGGAGGCTGCTGTTCTTCCCACTGCTGCTGTGGTCACAGCAGCTCACATCTGTACCGTGCAGGGGAAGGTGGCCCCATGGTGCATGTGGCCTGTGAAGGCTGCTCTGGCAAGCCCAGTGTAAGGAGTGTGGTTGTTACTATTTGATGCTGTGTTGGAAGCGATGGGGGACAGGCAGTGGTTTGCTCTGAGCATCTTCCCTTCATGCCTTTGAGACGATCCCCTGAGGCAGAGTAAACCCATCCCTCTCCTCTCCTGTGGTCTCCAAAGGACTGCCCAGGAGTGGAACTGTCTGGGGACACCTGAGCTTCCAGTGGTTTTGGTCATGTTGCTGGTTAATGATGCTTTCTGAAAGGCATTTTCACTGTGTGTGTGCTTGCCCCCAGCCTGGTTCCCCCTGCCCGCTCTGAGCACAGCCCCCTGTCTGCAGAGGGGCCTGGGGTGCTCAGCGGTGCCAAGCACCCAGTAGCCCTGGGGCAGGCACAGGCAAGTCCCACAGTCTCTTGGGATGCCTGCGGGAAAGTTATGCGCATGTTGCTAATTTAGGAAAAAACCAAAAGGCAAAGCAGTTATTCAAAAATATATCTTTATTTTTTTCATTTTATCAGCTATTTAAATAATTCAGTTAAAATATGTTTTATTGCACATTAAAGAACCTTTTCTGGATTCTCACTGTCCTATAGAAAATAAGCTTATATAGATAAAGGAAAAAGAGACTTCTTGCACTTACTGGCACGCACATTCTTTGAATTCCTCTTGCTCTACAGACCCCCTGAGCACCCAGCCTGGTGTAGGCTCTGCTCATCCTCACCAGCTACATGTGTGCTCCAGGCAGCCAAGAACCAGCCGTGGCAGGAAGGAGCCAGGTGCGGGGCTGGGAGCGAGGGGACGGGTGCTGCCACCCCGCTGAGTGCCCCAAGGTCTCCCCACGAGCATGGGTGGCTGTGTGGGGAGGCCCTGGCAAGGCGGTGGATGGAGCACAGCATACGCACAGGAGGCCAAGCACGGGTGTTGCTGCAGTGCTGTGGAATGGAGGGGTGTTAGCAAGGTGGAAACACGCTGGTGGGGCAGATGTATCCTGCGGCCACTTCCCTTCAGGGCTGCTACTAAGGGCAGCTCCAGTCCCACGTGGCTCTGTTGCCACCCTGGGCACTGCTGGCTCCAGGGTGGTGAACCAGGTGGCCACGGGAGACAAGTCTTCACCTGAGGTTGAGCAGAAAAAGTACACCTAGCTCCCTTTGAGGTTTCTGGGAAGTCACAGGTGGCTAAGGCCATGAGCTCCTCTGAGGTTACGTTTAATGGCCAGCTCGAGTGATGTAAAACAAACAGGCTTGTGGAGCATGCAGCTCGTTATTGTGATCTGAACTAGATGTCCTGCCCTTTCAGATGATTCTTTTGGGATGACTTAGGTTTTCAAGCTGTGTAATAACTTGCTCTACAAGTACGTCTATGGCTGTCCTAACTTTTCATCTTGGAGTAGAGCTCCTCAGGCCACCTTTGGATCAGGTTTCTAATCAAAATTCAACTTGAGAGCTTTCCTCTTATCCATTTGGTGCTCCTCCCAAACCTCTGTCATGCCTCTTCCTACAATGTCATGTGGGATTCCTGAAAGCCCCGGGTTTCCCCCCAAGTCGAGCCGTGCGGCAGAGAGCGACTGGCGTTGATACTCAGGGTGGCATTGATCTCCTGCTGTGGAGTAACTCCTGCCCACATACAATGGGGTGTGTGCA
The DNA here is from genome assembly GCA_025331215.1 of Actenoides lindsayi. Taxonomy (NCBI): domain Eukaryota; kingdom Metazoa; phylum Chordata; class Aves; order Coraciiformes; family Alcedinidae; genus Actenoides; species Actenoides lindsayi. The sequence continues at coordinate 10,743 of WTSP01006526.1, read as the reverse complement.
GCGGCTGTTAGTGTGTGCCTCTGTCTGGAGAGACATCCCAGCCCAGCAGCGTCCTGCTCCAGCAATTATTAACGTGACAATTGACGTTGCTTCAAGTTCTTAATGTCTCTGAGCCCTTGGCTTTTGTGTCTGAGCTTTTTCAGAGAAGCTTTGACTGCAAGTTCAATCCCTGAATACGGGCCTGCTGCGACAGCCCCTCAGTGCTCGTTTGGATATGTGCCTTTCACCCCTGGACACGCGGGTCCCGCACCCACCTCTTGTTCTGGCACACGGATGGGTGGGTAAATAAGCGTCAGTGCTGCCCGACCTCGAGCGTGTCGGGCAGCTGCTCGGTGAACGCAGTCTCTAGCCGCAAAGTGCTGTAATTGGGGGGGGGGAGTCCTGGGCAAGGGGCTGTCCTGGGGCAGCGGCAGCTGGAGGGCCGTGTTGAAGGTGGGCAGGTCCTCGTCGGTGCAGACGGGGTTGTCGTGGCCCTGCCTCTCCAGATCGCCGGCCTGCGGCGGCTTCCCCGACCGGTCCCTTTTGCGGTCGTTCCACCATTTCTTTGCCCTTTGCCACTGGCGCCGCATCACGATGGAAAGGGAGTCGATGAAGAAGACCTCGACGATCTCGATGACGCAAACGACCGAGCAGCTCATCCAAAGGCCCAGCTGGCCTCCAAAGTTGGAAAGAAGAATGACGAGCTGAAAGAGAAGAGAGCACAAGGTTATCGGCTCTCGCGGGCGCTGGATGCGTGTCCGTGGCACCGTTACGGCGTGTGGGGAGCCTGCGTCAAGCCAGGGTGCCCGGGGGTGTTGTGGGTCCTCCCCGACACGGTGGGCCCTCCTTCCACTGCCTGCATCATCCCCTGTGCTCGCCGCATGTCTCCCGCAGCCCAGGGCTCGGCACGGCACAGTTTGGAAAGCTGCCCCAGATAGAAGGGCTACGAAGGCCTGAACCAGGTGCCCTGGGGTGCTGTGCCTGAGGCAGGGTCAGGAAACTGTCCTGGATGGGGCCACTCCCCAGCAGATGAAAACTTCCAGCCTGTCTAAGAGGAAGAGCCACATCTTCCTCGGGCTGAGCAGGGGCTGCTGCTCTCACTTACTGTGTTGGCAGGATTCTCTGAAATGAATCTCTCGTTCAGGTCTTTGTAGAACACCATGAGGTTTGCGAGGTCCGTCCTGAGAGGAGAAACAGAAGGCAGGCTGAGGGTTTAGTAAAACAATAACATGAAACATACTGAAAAACTATGCAAATAACCAGTTGGACCAGTAGGGCTGGGCTGCTCTAAGGGAGCTTTTTCCCCAATTGCCATCATTAGGGCTGCTGAGATTATATCTGAGCTTGAGGTGCAAGCTCGAAACACATACACGGTACTTACTTGTTTAGCTTCTTGTTGAGTTTTTGCCCTTTGTCCCAGGAGAGAACTCGAAGCATCCAGTCCTGGAAAAGAGGCAGAAAGTACTGTTAGAGCCATGTGTGCTCATGTAGAAATGCCCTGGGCAGGGAGCTCAGGCTCCATGCCTCCTCAGACCAGCTTGGGTGGCAGAACTGAAGGTGTGTGACAGACCAGCTGTCCCAAGGGGATCCTCCCAGCACTCAAACCAGATTTTAGTTTAATGGTGAACTCCTGGAGGGGAAGCCCTGACCTGGGCACTACAGACTGAGCCTCTGGGAAGAGCATTATTGAAATGCTAATGAATTGCCCAAGGGGCCCCTGCTTCCCTGCGAGCCTCTGGGTTTATTTCATGCCTTGTGCCGCTGTCACAGCGCAGCAGTGCAGCTAGGAACTGACCTCTGAGACGGTGGATGGCCACTGGGCGATGCTGGTGGTGAGAGCCCACTCCTTGAAGCTGGAGAAAGAGAGGCAGGCTGTGAGTTGTGAGCTCAAATCCCCGCAGACGGGCAGCACTGCACCTCTGCTCACGGGCAGGACCTACCTGCAGGCATCTTTGCAGATCTGCTGGCAGCCGAGCTGCTCCTTCACGAACTTCTCGTGCAGTCTGTAGTAGCAGTACACTGCAAGAGGGAGCAGGATGTGTGTGAGAAGCTGGAAACAAAAGCAATAATCTTCTGCTAGCTGTGCTCAAGAGGGGCTCCTGGGGTGTAGGTGGCCTCTGTGGCCATCACCTACATTGTAGGGATACAAAGATTTAATCTATAAATATTGCAATTGACTCTGAGAAGTGGTTGTCACTTGCTAAGGGCAGGAACAATTGCCTCACGCGGTCAAGTCCTCCATTCACCGCGCCGGTAGCGTGCACGAACGGCAAACAATTAGGCCAGCTATCTGAAAGAAGCCTATCTGAACAGGAGAGGTGTTCTTTGGCTCCGCAGTGTGAGGTCTTAAGTGGGCTGAGGCAGATTTGCCTCTCGCCATCACACTGTGTGGGTGCAGACAGGGTTGAGCCGAGTGGGGACGTGCTGTGGAGGATGCAGTGGGTGGCTGAGGCACGCGCAATGCAGGAAGTGTTGGAGCACTTACTCCAGTTGGGGTTTTTCTTGTAGTTGCAGTACTCTGCCCCAGCAGGCAGGGGCTGTGCGTACTGGGCGCAGCCACACGAGTCCACCATGGCCTTCTGGAAGCAGGAGTGCAGGCAAATCTGGGGGAGATAAACCAAGAGCTGGTGTCTAAGAAGCACAGGCTGCTGCTGTTGGGTTCCCCTTTCCCTGGGCTCCAGGCTCTGCTGCGAGTGAATACCAATACAGGCAGAACATGCTGTGGAGGGTTTAGGCTCTAGTGTAAGCAATAAGAACATAATCCTCTCTCAGCGGGGTTCTGTGAATGGCCCCACTTCCCCTACAGCCACCAACAGCTTCAGTGCTGCAGTTGGTATGTCCACAGCCAAGGAGAAGGTTTTTGGTTGGCCATGGCCTGTGGTCTGTGAATCAACAACTAGGTGTAGGAAGTGACTCACTGGTGAAAATGTTCACACCTTTGACCAAACTGCATCGGTGCAAATCTAGAAACCTAAAGTAGGAAAGATTAACAGGGCCATCGAGTCAGTGTTTTGTGCTAAAACACTTGGAACAAGCAGGAACTGAGCTTCTCTTTTTTGAAATCCCACTCATCAAGCTTTTTGGTGCCAGTCCTCCTGAGAACTCAGTTTTGGTGAAGTGCTGTTGTCATCTCAGGTTTTTAATGTCTATGTGTTTCATCTGGCAACACATCCCAGCACATTTCAAGTATAATACGCCATAAAATAAAAATCCTGCCCAGGCACAGGCTTTGAAGCAAGCAGCAGCTAATACAATCCCAATTCTTCAGGTGGGGAGTGCCAGAACAACTGACACTCTCCAAGAGGACCCAATTACAGAAAGCATGCAAAATTAGTGGAAACTTACTCTGTAAACAAACATCCTGCTATCTGGATACTGATTAGATGGTATCTGTTATTCTTGGAGTCCTAAAGGTCACAATTTCTGGCTTCAAGGGTTACTAAGCTGCAACATTTACTTGGCCAATATTTTCCAGTCTCACATTGCTTGAAAATTGCCTAATGAGCTAATGTTCTCTCTTTATCTAACAAGGCGCCTAAGGGAACTTCAAACATCAACCACTTAAGAATAAAACTCGTCTCTCAAAAAGTGCTGGGGTATTTTACATCAGTGGGTAAGAGAAGTGACCCTGTGCCTGGCCTGTTCAGTCTCAGATCCTGAACTACACAACATTGTAAAGCTTTTTACAAGGGTAGATTTCAAGTGACTGATAAAACCAAATGTAAGAGATTTACCTGGAGTGAGTAGCTCTTGTTATAGAGATTTTCCACTGGTATGTCAGCACCAGTCTCTGTACAGTCACTGTAGGGTTTGCTCAGCTTGCGAGACCGAGTCTGAGAACCAGAAAAGAACAAATCTTGTTTTTTTGGAGTTCAGAGAAAAAAACAAAGGATTTAGTGGCAGTTCATCACAATTCTGAAACTGTAAGTGATGGAGCAGGCTGGAACAGCATGTTCACCATGTGCCATCTCGGATGATTTGTCAGTCTCTTGTCAAAACAAGGGTAGGAGTTTTTTGTTTGCTTGCTTTTTTAGTATGCATTGCTCTGGCTGGACTATTGGCTGTCTTTGCTGAAAGCCTCTGCAGGAATGCTGAGCTGGTATAATCGTAACAGGATTTTTCAAAGCAGAGTAATTCATATGTATGCTTTCTCTCCTTGCTAAATCCTAGAGGCTATGCATTGCTTATCCCAGATGTGCATCTGTGTTTTGAGGGAAGGGGGGTTGTTGGCTGGGTGTTTGTTTTGTTTTCTGTGAAGCCCCACATCTTCCTGAGCTGCTGTCGCACTGGCTGCTCCTGTTCCATGGGTAAAACAGCACTGCAGGCTTCACTGGTGCTCAGCAGCACCTCTAAAATCACCCTCAATCAAATGTTTCTACCTCCTTCAGGACTTTTTCTGGGCACTGCTTCGACCCTTCCTTTCCAGTGAACACTGACACCTTTTCCTGTTCTGCAAGCTCTGAAATGCTGGGCGCTGTGCCTGCAGGGTCTGCGGCCGCCCAGGCTGGGAGCCCTCCAACTCCCACCACCCGCTTCAGGCTCCGCCGCTGCTCCTGCAGACCTCGCTCAGCCCTGGACTCTCACTATCTTGCTGTGGTCATTAACCACTTTATAGCCAAGAAAGTGGCCTGAAGCCACAAGGGCTGTCATCCATCTAATTCATCTGCCTTTCTCTACAGGGTATGAAGTTAGGGGCTGATCCTACTAAATCCATCCCTGGTAGGAAGCTGAGAAATGCCTGCTTAGCTTTAAGGGACCGACTACAGATCTACAGGTGACTGAGGTCACACCCGATGGTGAGTGTCACCATTTCTGTCTGCAGCAACAGAAGGCTGTGGGCATGTACAGTGTGAGTCAGCCCTTCTAGAAAGATGCTCAAATCTCTCCTGGGAGGGAACACAGGAAGAGGTGATTCCAATATTAGAGACGGATTACTTCTGAAAACTGAATGAAATGAGCTTTTAATACTCTTCTAACTTGTGCAGACAATGCAGGACACCTGCCTCAGCCTGCTGCTCTGTCTTCTAGCAGGTGATAGATCCTTTGTATAGAATTCTTTTGTCATGCCTTATACTCTTACAGAAGCTTAATTGGTCATTCAGGTACCGAAATAATTTCCAAACTAAATATTTAACTAAAGCACTGAAACTCCTACCAAGCAATGCCTTGTTTGCATTCCAAACATCTTGGAATATTTTCAGAGGCAGGGTGGGGGGAGTCCTGGTACACAGCAGGAGCAGGCGAGTGATAACCCGGCGCTGAGGAAGGGCGATTGCCACGGCTGAGCTGTGCTGGGCAGTGCTGCGGGTACCAGGACTGATCTGGCACCTGGGTGGGGCAGCCCTCTCCTGACAACTGGGACACCTCCTCGGCAGCCTGTCTGGAGTCTTCCTTTACTGGCAGTACAGCCACCACCAGCTTCTGAGTCCAAAAACTACTTCTTTGGCCATTAGATTATGCTAGGATGCAATCAGATCACTGCCTCCTGCCAAATCTTTGAAACGCAGCCACAAAGGTATATTCAGTCTTGTTTTCTACCATACACAACAGTCCAAATCTACTGTGCCAGGGAAATGTTACATTAAATACTGAGACTCTGCCTACAATGACTTTCTCCGGTGAGGTGTAATAGTTATAAAGGAAATAGTCTTGGGAGATTTCACCTGCTTTACACCGTTCTGGTTCTGGGGCCTTCTGCTCCCTGTTTTTTTGTTAGGTTGGGTTTATCCCTGCTGGTTAGATGGAGCAGCTGCTGCCCCAGTTTTCCAGACAGCTGGAAGATAGTTAACTATTTGCACATTTTAAAACCATCAGCCCTGCTTTTAATGTCTTTGCTAATGCGTGGGCTATCCAGCAGGTATCTGACACGCCCAGCCAGGACAGATAAGCTGCTGGCTGATGCCTCTGACCCCACCATCAGTGAAGAAAAGGTAGAAAACATTCACTTAACAGCCTATCCAGATGAAAGGGGAAAGTTTGGCTGGCCCAAGGGCACCGCTTTCACTTCTTTGCCATGGAAAGAAGCCCCTTGGGTCAAATGCCTTGTCTGTGCAACAGTAATTGGGAAATTTGGAGCTGCATCTTTCCCTGCTCTCACCAACAGCATAGACAACAGGCTTCAATAAGCTGGCAAAGGCAGTGTGACTGCCCACGAGGCTTTTTATACAGCTGGGATAGCAAGAAACCCAGCAAAACAAGATTTAGACCCACAAAACAGTCAAAGGGGTTGTGCTGCAGTCCTCTCTAAGGACCTGACCCTAATGCAGGTTACCCACATTGTTCTCACCCACCCCTGGAACCTGCGTGGGATGCAAACTTATTGCTAAAGTGAAACGAGGCACTTGATAACACATTTCTGTGGTTATGGATTTTGCTATGAAAACAAAACAATAAAAAAAAATTCCCCTGGAGTGCCAAGGGGTTAGAGAAAAGGAAGAACAAACAATCCCAGTAGCTGTTTGGTGTAGAGAGGCCTGAGTTTCCAACAGCCTCTGTGCAAAGGAAAACTTTGTTCAGAGAAGTGCTATCACAGGACTTTCCGTGGGGCACTTCAGCTCCTCAAGTGCGAGGTATTAGCTGCCTTCCAGCTGCTGGCTACATTCAAACATCCTGTCTGTTCATATCTACACCTGCTCCCAGGACAGGGGGCTGTGCACCGGGGAACAAGAGGCTGTCACTCACAAAGTGCATCCCGATGGAGGTGGCCGCCGCCGTCTCGATTTCTGTGCCGATGTCCTCAATGAAGGGGTATTCGTTTTGGTCGTGGACAATGATCTTGGCTCCCGTGGATGTCACCAGGAAGGGGTTGTAGTCTGCTTCATCTATGTACAGAACAACCTGCAATCCTGAAGAACAGCGACAAGGCAGGAGCGGTTACACCAGAAGCCCGAGATGTGTTTTCTGGTCAGGGAGAGCAGCACAATTTATTTAATGTTATCTGGCCTTAAGCAGAAGCGTAACGACCGAGCAAAGCCTTTGCAGGGCTAGACTGAGACACTTGCAGCAAGTACCGACCCTCTGCGGCCCCAGGTACAGCAAACAAATAACGTCTCGGCAGAAGGCAGCTGAAACTTACTTTAAAAAGTTATATAACTGGGAAGCAGTAATTTCAGATGGAAAACATTAGTGATGCAATGATATTATCTTTGTATTCTCTGGCAATAGTTTGCACTAGTTCAAACAAGCGCTTCCCCAATCAGCTCGCGCATCTAGAGCCAACACATCCATCACCCTCCAGCAGGATCCAGTTTGCTGAACTGCTGGTTATCTAATAGTTCCTCTGCAAACTCCGCTTCCTCACCGTACTCGCTGCCGCCCGTGGAGGTGCTGAGGATGGTGCCGTTCTCGCCGCTGTTGAAGGTGTAGCAATTGCCGTGCAGGGGGTGATGGAAACGAGTGAAGTGCCTGAAAGAAAGCAAACATTCTTACATTGCAGTTTTAACTCTCCGGGGGGAACAAACCCAGCAGACTGGGGTTTTTGTTCCAGCAGAAACACAGCAGGACTAGATGTTTGTTTGGGGTTTTTTTAACATTTTTTTTTTTTTCTTTTTTTGGCAAGCAATGTATTTTGCTGAAAAGTGTGGGTCTTTTTCTTAATATCTTGAAACTGCACTGAAATGAGATCTGGTTCAATAGCATCAGGAAATGAAAAGTTCAGGTTTCCATGTGGGCACGGAAAGAGGCTGGGGGAAGCAAATTCACAGAACTATCAGGACGGTAACGGCAGAGAGGACAGTGTCCTCTTTCCCTTGACAGCCCCGTGTCCAAAGGAACACGAATCCTCGTTTTCCAGAGAGGACGTCGCAGCCACTGCCACGCGGGGGAGGCTGAGGACGCACCCTCGTGATTCAAGCCCATTCACGTCTTTCTGTGAACATCCCTCCCGCTCCAGCAAACGCCTTCGTGCCAAGACAAGACGTCAGGTGTTCGCAGGGCTACAGACACAAGCAAAAGGCCTTCAGCGCTGGCTGCTCTGCGCGGGGCGGCTGCTGAGCCCGGCAGCAATCCCCTCCCCGCAGCTGCACGGGGAGTTCTGCCCTTAGCCCCCGTGCGAGGGGCTGAGTCCCCTCCACGCACAAGGATTGTGTTGCCACCATCGTAAGCAGGTAGGTTTGATCCTGCCAAAGCCCACGGGTTCATCTGAAACGTGGACAGCAGAACACCATGACAAATTATATTAAAGAGAGTAACTTAAGTTTGTGAAGATGCGAGTGTTTGCTTTCATTACAAAAAAAAAGGGCAAACAGGCCCTGCTGGAATTTAGCAAACACCAAATATTCAATTCCTACATATCATGTATTTGGAAATAAGCTGTTAAGCTGGAGGTATTTTCTGTGCACTGACCTTTTGTCACAAGATAGGCCATCAAAGAAACATGTCAGTAGAAGGTCATCAGCAGAATAACTCGATTTTTCTTTGATCTCCAGGGGAATTTGTGCCATGATGTTCATGTAGTGCAGCTTGTACCACTCTTGGATGGCATTAACACCAGAACTGAACGTATACAGTGCACACTCACTGCTGTTGTTTGCATCACACTGGTAATTACAAACGGGAAAAAGCGTTTCAGATGAAATGAAAATATGGATTCTACAAGGTGTGTGTGATACCAGCTCTCTCCCACAGTCAGAACCACGTATGAAGCTACAGTAGCACAAAGGACCATCAAAGACCTTTCATTCGGGGCTGATACAATCAAATGTTTCAGGCCCAAAGGATAGGTCACACATAGGAGGCACTAAGTCTATTTGGGTAGACCCGAGGAAGGTATTTCTCTCCCAGAGAGCTGGAGATGATTCTGCAGGCAGCCAAGGAGACACGTGCAGAAGAGCAGATAGAGTGTTGCGCACTATAAAGCCACCTAAGCAACAAGCAATAAAGCTGGCCGGAGGGATACCAACCCAAAACACCCCTTCATTGCCCCAAAAGGAACTTGCTGGCCAAGGAAGAGTGGCACTCACCAGCTGAAAGCCGATGATATCATTTGAATCCCCGGAGTTCACTATGGACGAGTCCTTGTGAAAGACACTGCCCTCTATTTTCCTCTTCTGGCCACTGTAAAGGTCAGTCGCCATCCTCGAGAAGTCCTCAAACTTCAGCAGGGGGATCTGTTTGAAGAACTCGCTCCCCGTGCTGTTCCAGCCATCTGCTGACCGGCGCACCTTGGCCTTGCCCTCTGAAAACCCGTAGAAAGTCTCCAAAGCTTTTTTGGTCTCTTTGTCCAATTCAGATAAATAGTCTTTCATGGAACTGTACCTGCATTGGAGACAAGGCGATAGAGAGTGACATCCCACCTCACCTCACCACCCAGCTGCAGCGCTTTGCCCGCCGTACTGTGAGCCTCATCGCTCTGGACAGAAGCCTTTGCTGTGGACTCGCATCGATCTCTCTCACTACCACATCACACCGGCGTGGGCAGACACAGCTATGCCCTCGGAGAGACCTCAGAGTAAGGACCAGGGGAAGCAAAGCCGACTGAACTAGAGGAAGCGCTCGCAGGCTCCCAAGCTCCTTGAAGGTTGTGTTAGCAAGCCCCAGGAGGCTGAGCGTGTGGAAATAAGACTTCTGCATCTGTGCCAAGAGACATGGGAGAGCTGGATCAGCTGCAGGGACCAGGGTGGAGAGCTGGCAGCAGATCAGACATCAATGTAAACTGTAATTTGGCAGGAGAAAAAGTACTGTTGATTGGTAAAGCCGAAGCATCCTATAAGGAAAAAACAGGCAACAGAGGAATGACAGATATTCCCTTTCCATTCTTCAGGAGATGCTGTTTATAATCCTGGAACTTTGGTCCTGAGAAAAAGGGGATTTGAAGAGAACAACAGAGTTGACCAAGGACTGTCTGGAGCAGAGAGCAAGTGATTGTAATCCCCATGTGTCTGAAAAGCATCAGCACAGAGGTGGATCATTACTCAAAGCGCCCTGGAGGGAAAAGCCACGGTTGGGAAAGATGCTGGCGAGCAGCAGTGGGGTGCAGCTGAATAAGCCTGGGAAGGGGTTTGGCGCCGGTCTGGCGAGGGAACGATGGGCTCGCCCGCAGTCCCTGCGTCTGGGGACACCCGTCCCCTCCCGTCCCCGTCGTGCCTTACTTGTAGGGGTTGATGTTGCAGATGGTGACGGCGGGGAAGGGCAGCTTCTGGAACTGGACGGTGACGGAGACCGAGGCGCTGTAGTAGTTGAGGAGGAGCTCCGCGCACTGCCAGAGGATGAGCCCCACGGCGCTGAGGGTCAGCAGGATCCAGATGAAGCGGCGCAAGCGGCCGCGGGACACGACGATGCGGCGGCAGCCGTGCGTATTGGTGTTCAGGCAGTACCACCGCATCAGCTCGCTCAGCGTCGGCGCCTGCGGGCCCCGCACCGGCAGCGTCCTCTTGATCCGGGCCGTGATCTTCTTCCCGGGGGCCATGGCACCGGCGGCACCTGCGGGGAGACGGACCGGGCGGCTGAGCGGGGGGCCCGGCGCCCGCCCACCGCCGCACCCCGGAGTCGCCACCGCCCGTCCCCGCGCTGACAGGGCCCCGGCGTGCGGAGCCGCGAACCGGCATCCCCCCTGCTCCCCGCCCCGGCGGGGGCGTGAGCCGTAAAACGGCCTTTTCCCGGGGAAATCGCTCCCTCCCGGCAGCCCCCGCCGCCTCACCTCGGCCACCCTCCGGGCCCGGCGGGGCCATGCTGCGCTCCCGGCCCCGGCGTCGCTGCTGATGGCGGGGAGGGCGGCAGCCCCGGCACCTACCCCCGCCGGCCGCCCCGCCCGCCCGGCCCCGGCCC